>VXBZ01009166.1:382482-447167 GCA_013399135.1 Heliornis fulica
TCGGGCAGAGACCCCCTCGGCAGCCCGCGTAGCGTGTGCCGGTGTCGCCTGGCAGGGCGCGGTGAAGAGGCAGGCTTTGTACGCCTGCAGCACCTGCACGCCGCCCGGGAGTGAGCCGGCGGGGATCTGCTTGGCTTGCAGCTACGAGTGCCACGGCTCACACCGCCTCTTCGAGCTCTACACCAAGAGGTAACGCGCGGGAGGCGGGGCGGGGCTGGGAGGAGGCGCGCCACGCCGTCGGGAAGCGCGCGTACGCTGCTGGGGGGCGGAGCGTCCCCTTAGCCCGCGGCAGCCTCGTGGCCGTGTTGGCTCCCTGAAGCCGTCCCGGAGGAAAACCTGGGGCCCTTTGTCGGGCCGGGCAGGGCAGGGCAGCCACCGCTCGCCTTTCTCCGGGACTCGAGCGCTGGGACACGCCGCGGGGAGGGGAGCTGTATGTGAGAGAGCAGCCGGCGCGGGGAACCGCCTTAGCGTCTGCGCCGCCTGTGTGGCGTTTCTGAGCGGCGGGACGGCGCTCTGACGTGTCACCTGTGCAGAACGCGCCACTGCCAGCACCGCTGCGCGGGCAGCTGCCGTCAGGTCACGGAGGCACCCGTGCCCCTCCCCGTCCTCTTGGGACACCGGCCCTATCCAGTGAGAGCTTCAGGTGTCTGAAGCCAGAGCTGAATCACCTCCGTGGTGAATCCCGCCCTCGGACACCAACCGGTTCCTGCTCCTCTTTTGCCGACATTTTGCTGGCGTTTTCGAGTGTGGTAGCGGCAGCACTGGGGTTAGCTGTGCCGTCGCGGTCTCCCAGCCAAGTGCGGTTGCAGACAGCGCTAGCTGAGATCTGCCAGGAGCACTGTGTAGCAGGGTGAGGCTGCAAGGTCCTTTGGCCAGTTCTGACTGAAGCTATTGTATAAGTAGCTCCAAGAGTATCTTTATGGCTCCTGATACATTGCTAGGAATTGTTACAAACCCCAAAATGCTAATGTGGTTTCAGTTAATAAAACCCTGAAATGCTATGGTTTTCTTCTCAGGAACTTCCGCTGCGACTGTGGAAATAGCAAGTTCAAAAATCTACAGTGCAAGTTATTCCTAGTAAGTTCAGTCACAGGTTTCATACATACTGAACCAAAAAACCAGCCGTGGGAGGCTGATGCTGTGCCTCAGCCAGTGCTGACTCATGCGATGCCTCTGCTTTTCCCAGCAAGCTAAACAAGGTGGGAGTAATACAGCAGGAGATAAAACTGTTGAGAGACCAAAGGGAGGTATTGGCAAGGAGAGAGAACATTTGATCTTTGTCATCCACGAATGCAGCAGCTCCATGGTCAGTGTAGTCCTGGGAACATGGTATGGTGACTGTACTAATACATCTCAGTATCTTTAAGCTGGTCTCAGGAGAACCTTTTGTGTTAAATCCCCCTGTGCTTTTGTTGCCTCAGTGGGCGTTTTGGACTTCATGGTAATCTGCTGGGAAGTGGTGACAGAAAGCTGCTTGGCTCACCTGCAGCTCCCAGGGTAATAACAGTCCAAATGTAGAAACAGCAAGTAGTTTTGTGTATGTTCATTTTGCTCTGGCAGAGCTCGGCAGCCTAGGGCTGCAGTCTAGGGTTCCCTAGAGACACACTTGGGACGATTTCAACACAGTACTATTTCTCATTTGAGTCGTTTAAGTGGACCACGTGGTTGATCCTTCTCGTCCATTTCAATGCAGAATCAATTGTATATCTTAAACCCAATCTTAAATTCAGCATCCGTCCGTTAATCTGTCTGACTTTGTGGATGCTGGGTGCTCACATTGTCCTATTTTCCTTTGACAAAATAGTGATAGAAAGTATTTTTGTAGTAACATCATAAATGGCCACAGCTGTTCCTGCAGGGGCTGGTGGTGACCTTAGGATCCAACTATGTGTAGTTTGAAGCCCTCTGGCTGCAACTGTATTAACTGGAGGGTTTTGTCAATGGGATTACCTGTAATTGAATTTCATTCAGCATGTCTTGTGATTGGATAATCCTCTCCTGTAGATTGATGCTTATATGACATGAATTTATTGGAATCTTGGTAGTAAAATTAACCAAAGTTGTGTTTGGATCACAGTTTTGATGTTTTTTAAAAAAAAAAAAAACAAAAAAACCCCACAAAAACGGGAGGGGAAAGCATGCAATAAATCCACAGATGTTGCAGTAATGGCAGCTGGCAGGCATGCTTGGTGATTAAAAATCTTCAGGTTTAATTGTTTTATATCATCCATAGTCTAACAAACACCACAGTTGCCATTTGTAATAAAGGTGGAAAGACTGTTCCTGCTCTTTCCTGTTGAGCTTCAGTATTCCTCTTGTTCCCAGTCTGCTGCTCACTGCATAGCATAGGTGTCTGGATAATACCTTTATTTTTGGATCTTCAAGGTAAGGAGTGTAATGATTGATTTAGGAGTTAAGGTAGAACAGGAGCTTTTTTTTTTCTAGATTAACAACTTTTCTATCCTTTGCTTTTTACTGCATTGTCTATTGAGACAATTTTTCCTTTCCTTCTAGGAAAAGGATAAGGTGAATTCAGGAAATAAGTATAATGATAATTTCTATGGATTGTACTGTACTTGTAAAAGACCTTATCCTGATCCTGAAGATGAGGTAAGAAGTACAAGGACTATGAGTAATTATATATAGATGGTGTTTATGCAAAATATTTTGTGAATGCTGGTCACTGAGCTGCTTTACAGGAAGGATCCTGCTTTAAGAAGTCTTGTGTTCCATATTACTTTTGGCTGTCATGTGCTATATAAAGTAGTGATCGGATTGGTGTTTTTAATGGCAGAATATGTTTATGCCTTAAAGACTGATGAGAAAGACAAACTGCCATTTGGACAGAACATCACTGTGGTCCTCTTAGCTTTCCTGCCTGTAAAGTTCAGTGCTCCCTTGGGGGTGGGTTTCTCGTTATCTTGAGAAACGTGGCAAGCAAAGAATAGAAGAGACCAGAGTCTGCTGTACGTGCCTGCAAGAGTGCTCTAACAAGGCTTCTGGGATGGGGAGGATCTGTCCTCTGACTGGCTTTAGCTTTCCTTTCTGGTAGCCAGAACACCATTTCTTTACCCAAAGTACTAAAATACCCCACTTGTCTGGCACACATGCGCGTTTGTTGGCAGTCATAGAACTTAGGCGTGTTTAAGGAAGGCACAAGTCTTCCAAATACAAAAACGTGTTCTATAAACTCGCCTGGCTCAAATTCAGCAATAGCTAAGCATCTCTAAAGGAGTCATTAATATTTGTTTCCAAACAAAGCAGTTTGTACTATGCTGCATTGTGGACAGTTAAATAGGATTCTGGTTTTCCTGTCTAAACCTGATGATGTCATGAGTGTAACTATCTTTCTTTGGCTGAGCTGCCTGTTCAAGCACTTCTGTTTACTGGAAGAAAGATCCCAATAGCATATTAATTCTTATCCGATCATTTGTGTCTTGCTGTACTGGGAAAACTAGTTTTGTAATAACAAATGGGAATTTCCACATTCTTGATACTATGACAAATTATATATCCTGTTGAACTTGAGGGAAGAAAACTGAGTAATGAAGCAGTAAGTGCTTATCAATGGCAGCACCCTGTGGCTGAGTGAAGAGGGAAGAGCGGTTCACTTGAGTGGGCTTTGCGTAATACTGCAGTTTGAGGTCTGCGAAAGACTCTGGAGGTTACTAACACTAATAATATGACCGTTCATCTAGATTCCCGATGAGATGATCCAGTGCATAGTCTGTGAAGACTGGTTCCATGGAAGGGTAAGGAAGCTGTAAGGAGCAGAACTGCTGTTTTCACAGACATGAGTTGGCGTCAGTTAAGTTTGTATGGTTAGTCGTAGCTGGGAAGATTTGCTGTATTTCTCAGAAGGTTATTACAAGAGTACTGAGGTATTTCTTTTCATCCCCTGCAAAGGAATATTAAAATTTTAAACTTGTGCTGCTATCCACTCAAAAAAAAAAATAATGGGAAGAGTTCCACCTTTTTGAAGGTTACTGCTGCAGAATAAAATAACAACTCTGTAGCCCTCTCCCTAATTGGGAAATTCTAATCAGGGTGAGAAGATTCTTACCGAGGCATGTCATTATCAACTACCTGAACAGTTCTTCATTCAACAGAATGCTTTTTAAACTGTGATTACTCTAAATAGCAAGGAGCAAACCCTGTTGTTTTTTCCTGATTAGGAGCTTTGGGGAAATCTTTTAAAAGCAGCTCAGCACGGCAGCAAGTGGCCTACTTAACCGTTGTAAGCATTAGGGATTCGGCCTCTCGTGCCTTGAAGGGCTTGAGTGAAATTCCATGTTTGAAGCTGCAGGATCAAAGAATTTAATAAAAGATGATTGGTTTTAATTATAGGTTCTGTAGATAAACCATAGGTTTCTTTTGTATAAATGTATGTGTTAAGAATGTTAGGCTGCATACTGTGAGCTTTGCAAGAGTGCTTTTCAAAAGAATGCCAGTAAGTGCTTTTAATTGCCTAAGTTGTTCTCACCAGTTTATGTAGAGCTTTGGGACCTAATTCTTCCCCAGTTCAGTGTGATCGTTTACAGTCTCTTACATGTAAGGAAGCAGTCATAATATATTTAAAGGTTTAAATGTGCAGAATACAGCAGGTATCTTTATCTGTCCTATGTTTAGGACAGTTCAGAAGAATGGCATTTGGAAATGAGATAAAGATAGGACTGAAATTTCTGGGTATGTAGGTGTAAAAGGCTGTAAGCTGAGAGAATTATTTCAGTTTCTCCCTGGTATTTGTATCAGCTATTTCCAGTCTTTAAATTACACTGATAATCATTGTGGAAAGTTGCGGGAGCGTATGCTCGCGCTGGAAGTGTGATGGCTATTGATGGTTTACTTCCTCTAAAGCTTGAGTTGAGTCTGTTAATTTGCAGCAATGCTTCGCTGCTGCGTGCTTGTTTCTTTTTGATAGCATCTTGGTGCGGTTCCCCCTGAAAGTGGAGACTTCCACGAAATGGTGTGCCAAGCCTGCATGAGTCGCTGCCATTTCCTATGGGCCTACGCATCACAGTTAGCAGGTAAAGTAAATTAAGGTACCCGAGAGAATATTTTGTTAGCTTGTATTTCTCTTAATGACATAATACTGTTTAAGTGGTTGGAGAAGTTGTGCAGTATGTTGTAGAGTTGCCTGCAGCAGTGGAAAATGCAGGGCTGCAGTAACTGTTCTGTAAAAAAAGTAATATTGTAGTTCTCGTTCCTCAACCTTAATTCTGTGGTGCTTACCCTTTTATCTGTTCCATCAGAGATTTGCTAACCCATGGATGAAGATTTAATACTTGTCTCAGGATCACGGACTGTATTAGTTTGGAAGGGACCTTGGTTGGACCATTTTGTTCCAATCCCCTGCCATGGGCAGGGACAAAGCCCCATCCAGCCTGGTCTTGAACACTGCCAGGGACGGGGCAGCCACAGGTTCTCTGGGCAACCTGTGCCAGGGCCTCAGCACCCTCAGTGGTGAAAAATTTCTTACAATCTAGTCTAACTTTACCCTTTACTAGTTGATAGCCATTTCCTCTTGCCCTGTTATTGCATGCTCATGTAAACAGTCCCTCCCCAGTTTCTCTATAGGCCCCTTCAGGCACTGGAAGGCCCAAGAAAGGTCTCTCTGCAGCCTTCTCTTCTCCAGACTGAACAAGCCCACATCTCTCAGCCTGTTCTCACAGGAGAGGTGCTCCAGCCCTCTGATCATCTCTGTGGCTCTCCTCTAGACTTGCTCCAACAGCTCAATGTCATTGTTACATTGAGGGCCCCAGAACTTAAGGAACTTAATTTCTAAACTGGATCAAATAACTGAAGAACCATCCTAGGAGAAGCGATGAGGCAAACAGCTGAATCACAAAGCCTCCAAGCAGCAAAGAGTGAATGATTAATAGTGACCTGAAAGGAATGTGTGAGAGCATCTCAGAGCTGGGGCTGTGCTCCGAACACATACCCTGCAGTCACACCAGGCCTCTCTCTGCTTTGTGGTCTCTGCAGGATCAGAAGAGTAGATGGCTACTTTCACTTAGCCTCCTAAACCCAGCTTACTGAAACTGGTGATTGACCTCTTACACGGCAGAAATGTCAGTGGTAATTGTAAGGATTCCAGGCTGCCTACCTGCAGTTCTCTTCTTTGTGATGTAGATACAGTACAGAAGGGGGGCGTTGTTTGTTTTCCTCCTTCTAACCAGCCCTGTCGGGCTCTGTTGGAACTGCCATCAAAAGCAGCACTTGTTTTCAATAAGGAAGTGGTTACAGTAGTTGCTCTGTCGTGGAGTTTTTGGGGTGTGTGTCTGGAGAAAATGGACCCTGACACAAAGTCAGCAAAAAAGTACAGAGCAGGCAACCATCTGAGTACAGAACCATCTCTGGTTGTGATGGCCGTTCCCTCTCCTAGGGCTTGGGTTTTGGGAAGCAGGGCACGTTAGGAGTGTGAGAGGTGAAGAAGACTCTGGAGAAAGAGGGGGCAGTTACTTTCTGTAACTAGGTTGCTGTGTCTTTGGACAGCTGTGGAGTATTTCCAGGGCCTATGCGGTGTCCTGGGTGCATTTTGGCACTGCATGGCAAAGCAGAGAGAACGTCTGTGCTAGCCTCTACGTGGTTTGGCATGGTCTTGTCACTGACACACCTATGTATCTTCCAGTTCCGGCTTTGACCAAAGTGACCTCCCTTGAGGATGACAGCATTGTCCTGAAGGTTGAGGAAAGTGAAGAGCAGAAAAAAGAAATAAAAAAAGAAAGTGAAATGGAACACCAAGAAACGCAGGGGGGAAAACAAGCGGAACAGTTTAACGAACCATCCACTAGCTCTGGGTCTGCCTGTGCAGAGGTAAAACGGCCCTTTTCTGTCCCATACGTCTTCGCACCGGTGGTGGGTGAAGTACAGGCCACCTCTTCATTGGTTTGGTGAAGTTCACTGACACTTCACATGTGTTCAGTCACTGACTCTTCAAACGTGTGGTCTCTGTGGCGCACAGCGTGTGCTGTGGAATGTGCTTGTAGGGGTGGGTGACAAGGGCGTGACATGTTTGCAGATAGGTTAGATCTGACCCTTCCTGTCGGCCACCTGGCCTTTGCACTGAGGCTGCTTTGAGTTTGTTCAGATACAGGGCAGGGGTATTGTGTATGTGCATGGTGTTCCCGCTCTGGTTTCTTAAACTTTTATGGTGATTGCAGTAAATTTGCTATAGAAATTTCCAGTGGAAAGTGCTAAAACCACATCAGAATCCCTGTGTGGATGAGGTGGTAATGCAGTCTGTTCATAAAAATAAGCGTGTCTGAGACCAAGGAAAAATCCAGCATAATTAGATGCTGGAAAGAAGGGAATGTATGAGAAGTGGTGTTACAGAGCACTGAGCACTCATTTTAATTCAGGTGGTTGCTAAGAGCGAAGCGCTGGTCTGCAAGCTGAAGGAACTCCAGAGCAAGCAATTTTTAAAAAAAGATACCGCCACCTTTTGGCCCTTGAACTGGAGAAGCAAACTGTGCACCTGTGAGGAGTGTCTGGTACGTATTGGCCTTCACTACCATCGCTGATGTGGGGGAGGCAGGTGGGAGCTCACCGAGAAGCTTTGAGGAGAAGCTTGTAGATAAAATCTGTGTGCATGTCCTTACTCTGGATAGGAACACCTAACACATACATACCCCCACCTGCCTGATGAAGAACCACACCGTGTCCTTTGGAATGAATACAATGCAGAGGAGTCTCTAAACATTTGTGTTTTCTTTGCTGCCTAAATCTGGTTTTGCTTTGGAACTTGTCACAGGGAGGTGCCTGATGTGCTGGATACAAAATTTGCATTCTTATTTATATCAATGTTGGTTTTTATACTGAACAAAAAAAAATGGGGAGAGCATCTTCAGTCATCCGAGATGTTTTATAAGGTAAATGTTACTTTGTTTTCCAGAAAATGTATTCAGAGCTTGAAGTCCAATTCCTGACAGATGAATATGACACTGTCTTGGCTTACGAAAATAAAGGTACCAGCGACCAAGAAACAGAGAGGAGAGATCCTTTAATGGACACCCTCAACAGCATGAACAGAGTCCAGCAAGTAGAACTCATCTGCGGTAAGTACAGCTGCTTGGTTTTGAATCTGCTTTAACACTTAGGCTGAACGCTTCTCCACAGGAGATGAGTGTTGGAGCTTGCAGTGTGGTGTCACACTGCTTGTGAAGTGGCTGTAGGAGACACTGGCAGCCTGCACACCTCTGTCAGGACTACTTGGGGGAAGTCTGTCCTCCCTTCCCTGTTACAGCTTTCACTTACACCGAGGAACTACATGGTGTGGAAACTTTTTGCCTCTTTAATGTCTTGGATACTGTATTAATGTCCCATAATGTAAATATCTAAATATTAATTTACACTTCTGCTGTCTCCTGGCTTGCTTATCTCACCCTGTGCTGTTGTTTGGTGGTCTCCTGTTGCCTGGGGGAGAGCCAGCCAGCTGAAAGCTGGGGTGCAGGATGCTCTCCGGCAGCTCAGCCTCAGAGTATGTTGACAAGGCACCGTTGAGGTGTTATAACTGGAGCCTGAGCTGAGTGAGGGCTTTGAAGCTTGGGGTGGGCAGTGACCCAAGCCAGAGGTACAGGGTAGGACTTCCCACCCCTGCCCACGCAGGGTTTTGCAGTGGGAAGTTAGGGGCAGGACCAGTCTTTCAGTTAATTGTGCTAATTCTCCCACTGAGCTTCTGTAGGTGCCTCTGAAGATCCACCTGAACAGAGACTTTATAGGCTGCTCTGGTAAAAGTATTCAGCTTCTCCTGTCTACCTGGACTTGCCTTTCTTGCTGTTGCAATTGTTTGTAACCCAGTTCCAACATCGATTAGCCTCATGTAAACCTAAGGAGTGATGAGGGGAAGTGGAACAAGTTGTCTTACAGAGCCCAAGTTAAACTAAAGCTGGATATCTTGCTGCTTTTTTCTTTCCCTTCTCCATCCAGAGTACAACGATTTAAAGACAGAGCTGACGGACTATCTCAGGAGATTTGCGGATGAGGGAACGGTAAGGCATGACTCACAGCATTTGTTTGCCAGAAAAAGGCTTTAAGTACTGTTGAGGGGTGGGTGTTGAATGCTGCGATGCTGTAACATTTTTCTGTCTCTCTTGGAGATTTTTAATCCCTGCAGTAGGAATTGGAAATCCCTGGTTTGATTGGGATATAAAAGTTATATTTCCTTAATGGCATTGTTGGGAGGGAACAGGGACCCTACAGAAATCTGTCTTTAAAGTACTCACAGTAGTTCTTAAATTTGTGTGAAACTTCTGTTCTAGGAAGAGTATTTGGGGAAAAGGAAAAAGCTTTTAATTCACTACTTAGATTGAATTTAAACCCTTAGAAGAATAAGGACTGACTAAATATCATCCTGACAGCCTTGTGAGCTTTTTGGAGGAATTTGCATGCTGCTATTAATCACCACATGCATTGTTGTTGGCTTATTTGCTAAATTGCTGTTCATTGTTACATTGTAACGAGCCTGAAGCGAGCAAGCAAAAACCTTGCTTTGCGTTCATTTTTCTGATGATAAAAGCAGGTGGTCAAAGCCCTTCGAAATACCACAGGAACTTTGCTCTATGTGCTTGTTCTACCTGCTTGTGAGGAGCCTCTTCCCCTCTTTGTGTCCTCTTGCAAGAGGACATGGGCAGTCACCGATCCCGCTGGGCACGCTGGGAAGGCAGTTGTGCTGCCAGCATCCAAGAGGTTTCTGACACTCGCTTGGTGTGTTGCATGTGGAAAAAAAAATGGTTTAATCAGATTCTTGTACCACAACTTGGGTTTCATGCTGCTTCCCCAGGTGGTGAAAAGAGAAGACATTCAGCACTTCTTTGAAGAATTTCAGTCGCGGAAGAGACAACGGACTGACAGGATGCAGTACTACTGTAGTTAGACTGAGGGTCTGGCTCTGAAAGGACAACTGGGAAAAAACTCACAAACACGAGGTGTCTTCGGTACTTGGCTTCTCATTAAATCCAACTCCCTGAGAAACCTCTTCATTTTATCTCCCACTTCCTAAATGTAGTGACTGAAAGCGTGCTTAGCAGGTACATCACATCGCTCTTACAGGGACAGAGCGGCTTTGCCTTCCTCTGAAAGCCAGCCCTGTCTCAAGGGGGACAGTGTCTGTGCGCTCCCTCTGGCCTCTCGCCTGCCTTACTGCTGGTGCCTGTACCTACGCCGTGCTAAACCCCGCAGGCTCTGCCGCTTCCCCCTGCGGGGCAGGGAACATGCAGCATCTGCACCTAGGGTGCTTTGCAGAACAGGAGTGCAGCGCTGCCCTGCTCTGATGGGCTCTGCAGTGTCTCTCTGGGGTGCGACGATGTTGTTGAGGGCTCCCTGCTCTTCACCCCGGGGGGCACAGCTCCTGGCTGGGCAGAGCAGCAGGCGTTAAGTCACAGGCAGTGGGTGCGTTTGAACATCTGGGTGGTGAACGCTGCAGCACGGCACCTCCCTGCGCATGCAGACTCCACCACAGCAGCGCTCCCCAGGCAGGTGAAAAACGAGAACCCAGAGGTTAGGTTTGATGGGACATCGAAGGTGTTGCTGTGAATTTGGGAACCTTGTTTGTAGTGTTGTACAATAATGTTTTATGTGCAGAAAATCCACATCGACGTGATCCCTGCACCAGAGCAGGAATGGTATCCAGGAGGAGGTACTACAGCAGGGGTGGTGGGGGACACCTGTTTCATTTGAAAAGATTGTTTGTTTCCAGTAGAATCATAGAATTGTTAAGGTTGGAAAAGACCCTTAAGATCATCCAGTCCAACCATTAACCTACCGCCATCAAGTCTACCTTTAGACCATGTCCTCAAGCACTGCATCCACCCTTCTTTTAAACACCTCAAGAGGTGGGGACTCAACCACCTCCCTGGGTAGACCGTTCCAGTGCTTGATGACTCTTTCAGTAAAGAAGATCTTCCTAATATCTAACCTAAATTTTCCCCAGTGCAGCTTGAGGCCATTTCCTCGACTTCTGTCGCCTGTTACTGGGGAGAAGAGACCCTCCCCCACCTCACTGCAACCTCCTTTCAGGTAGTTGTAGAGAGCAATAAGGTCTCCCCTCAGCCTTCTCTTTCCAAACTAAACAAGCTCCCTCAGCTGCTCCTTGTAGGGCCTGTTCTCCAGACCCTTGCCCTTCTTTGGACACGCTCCAGAACCTCAACGTCCTTCTTGAAGTGAGGGGCCCAAAACTGAACACAGTACTCAAGGTGGGGTCTTTTCCTAATCACTGTGATGCACAGGAGGCGCTTCCCTGACTCCCAACAGTCTGCGCTTCGCTGCGGCTAAACCCTGACCTAAGTTCAGAGCCTCATCAAGTTTGTTGCTTTTCTCTGACCTCCTTGTAAGGAAGCTCTGATTTTGAACTCCTGCTTTCTGTAGTTGGAAGATTTGTATACCAGGGGTACAATTCACTTCCCTGTTAATGTCTTTTAAAGGAAAAAAAAAATCTCTCTCCCCTCTATTACTTGTTTCTGATGAGTTTATTTACAAGAGCTAGTTCTAGCATCCAAGCTCAGCTCATCCCTTTGTTTTATGCAAGATTACTAGTTGCTTTTGAAACTGAACTCGGGGTAGTGTGCGTGCTTTTTTGTAGCAGCTGTTACAGGAGCTGTAACTGTATCTAACAAATATCTGACAATTAAAGAACTCCTCACTCTGTACCCTGTGGTCTTGGGTGTTTGACATGCTGCCGTTGTGTTCTTCCCACCCGAGATGCAGCCGCACACAGGGCAGTGTGGTGACAACCTGTGTGGCAGCTGAGTGCCAAGACACAAGCCCCATGCTCCTACACCCTTGTGGGCAGCTGTGAAACAGGGCTGGTACCTCATGTGCTTGTGTCGGAGCCTGGACACTCCCCCCACTCCACCCCACTCCTGAGAAGGGCCAAGCGCCAGTGCTGGTTCAGAGCCTCGCCTCTCCGAGGGCACCCCCTACTCCGTACAGACGGCTCCTGTCCCTGGCGCTTGGGCATGGGAAGGTTGGGGCACTGATGGCACAGCCCCACGGTGCCCCTCACAGGGAAGAGTAGCACAAGCACATTCTATACAAGCCATTTATTTGAAATGCCAACTATACGTAGGATAAAGTCGGTGTTACATGCTCCTCAGCAACAGTAGAAAAATAGAACCAGTGAAAACCTTTTTACAACCGCAATGGTACTCAAAAGGGAAATGTATTGTTGTACAATGCATCACACAAGACTAGAATTCAAGTCTGGAGGTACCTAAATAAAAATACTATTTTTTTTTAAAAAACACTATGTACAATTGAAGCGTAAACAAGTTTTACAAAGTACTGGTTATGCAGGTTGTAGAAAAAACACTTGCATAGGACATGAAGTCAGTTTAAGAAAAGGTTTTCTGAGCCTTTAGCATTGAAGGCACTTGACTTTATACCAGTAACACCACACGGACAAGAAACAAGAGTGTAACGCTGCCGCAGGCAGAGCTACCCCTGGCAGTACAGAAACCCCAGACGCGGTTGTACAGCTCGCTCTCAGCTGCTCCCTGCGCTCAGCAGAGCTCAGCGCCGCCTCAGCCATCAAAGCAGATCACCATTAGGACAAGCAGTGCCTCGAACAGCGCTGGTGCTCTTTTGGAAAAGGAAAGAGCAATGACAAACCCAAACCACACCAACTCCAAACCAAAACACCCCAGCGTAACCCACCTCGGGCACCCCAGGACCAAGACCCAAGGCTTACACATACAGGTGGCCACAACCGTAACGTCTGGAAGTGAAACTCCTCAAGAACAGGAAAAATACATCAAGAAACTGCCAATTAACACAGCAGTTATTAACACACAGCTACAGTAACTCCGTGGAACAACAAAACATTGCAAAGGAAGAATCTCTTTCAGGAATTAAGTTATTCATACATATATTAAGGAAGAGAGGAGGAGGAGGTCAGGGAAAGGGGAAGAAGTTTTTGCATGTTGCTCACTAAATGAAAGTCTGAGCTCTCTCCTTCAGACGAGGAACACGAGTCTTCCTCATACAGGAAAGCTTAATGTTCATACCGCTATCTCAACAAACACAGTCGGTAATCTGTTCTCTCCATCAGATTCACAGGAGGAAAAGGTGTTAGTTTCCAGCCTCATCAGAAAGTGCTTCATGTAAACAAGGAGCTTCTGCACCAGAAGTTTCAATAGACAGAACAAGCAGCAGCAGGTATCACAGGTACGAGTGTTCTGCGAGCGGGATGTAGTATGAACACCAACTTCAGAATTAATGCTTCCATGAAGACAAACAAGGATGGTCTCGCTCCCCTTCCTCTGCACAGCCAACTAAGCAGGAAATTCTACACAGGGGTACAAAAACAGAGCTCCAGTAATTGGGCAGATCCTTCCTTTCCACTTGGAATGGGCCAGCTTCAGCTGCCATCTTCTTCCCAACTCAAAATATACAAGTGAAAATGCAGATTGTCTACATGGCCCGATTGTCTTTGTGGCCTCAGAAGGACTTTGTCTTCTATCTTGCACCTACTTCTGAACATTTCATTTAATACTGCTCAGCTTCTGAGACCTCAAAAGGAATTCTCTATTCTGGAACAGGGACATCTCTCATTCTCCCCCAGCATTTCCCACCAGCTTATTTCAAAGCCAAAGCATTTAATGATTTCCCTCGAGCCAGAACTGCAAAACATCTCAGTTTTCATCACCCATGTCCCCAGAAATGTCAAGCTCGAGAGTCACACATGTACATTTCAGCCCCATCTCTGTCCAGGCACACAGTGCCACAAGCTATAGTAACTAAAGTAGTTTTCAGGAATACTCCTATTGATTTTAAGTGAAAAAGTTGTTCAGAAGAGCAAGTCTTCTTTCTGAGGACAGCTGTGATGTTAGTAGTTAGCTACAAATTGCCTAGGACACAAGTGTGGTGAGCTTCAGGGGTTGTGTGTGATGAAAGTTAATGCCTTGGTGCTGGTGAGCAGAGACAAAGCATCCAGGTATTGCTCCGCACCCAGCCAGTGCTCAAGTCTTCAGAGGAAACCCAAGGAACCTCCGTCCCAGCCTCCAGCAGCACCATCCCCCACTGACACCTTCACTACATGGCAGACTCACATAAATGCTACCAACTGGCGATGAGACCATGACCACCAAGCATCCTGACCATGATCAAACAGGTTTAAAGAACTGTCAGAGGGAAAAACACCCCAAGCATCTTCCCTCGCCCACAAACATACAACCTGTACAGCTCAGCCAAGTCCCTCCTCTGACACCACACCACACCTTCCATGGCAGGCCCTGGAAAGGAGCGTCTGCAGAGCCTTCACCGAAGCAGGAGGCCTACAGGAGATGCTGGTTTCAACACTAAGCTCTTCACCGATCTAGAATCTACCTGGTGGTTTGCAAATGCAGCATCCCGTGTATTCCAGTGACGCTGGGGTGGTGTTACCAGGCTTTGCATACGTTGATGGAACAGGTTAGGAAAGAGTCTGCCACCGGTTAAAACTAAAAGTAAACTTGTACGAAGGCTTCTGTTCAGATGGTACCAAGCATTCTGAACTACAGGAAACAACCCAACATTAGGTCACACTTGGAGCTAAGAGTTTTCTACTAGAGAAAAATTCCTCAGAAGCTGCATTTAAAAGCCCCAAATAGGCCCTTAGCAGCAATCCCACGCTGCAATGGCATCAGATCCCTATCCTAAAAGGGGTGACTGTGCTAAAAGTCACGTGGTAAGTACTATGGATGCACTCCCTAAGTACAGCCACTACACCCGGTGCAGCACCTAACCCCAGCCCGGAGGCAGGGAGCCAGCCCAGGTGAGTTATCATGGATCACTCCCTCTTCAGACCAGGTTAGCAGCTCGGTCTCATGGCTGTGCTTTAAGAGGCAAAGTCAGGAAATGGAAGCGTAACACAAGTGCCACAGCTGCGCACGACTGGTGATGCGGAGCAGTTACTCTTCACTTTGACTTTGTTCACAGAACAGTTGCAATGACGAAGTCAGTAACACTTCGGATCAGGTAAGGAACACTGAACGACGTCACCAAGAGTGAAGCCCTTTTTTAATCACAGGCAGGAGAAAGCAAGGCAGAGAGCAGTCACCTCAGCACCTCTGTTGGAGAGGAAACCCTCTCGAGTGGTGGGTCACCCTTCAGGCAACAGCGAAGATACTATGCCTTGTCTTCCTGACGCTCCAGGATTTAGTGCGAATCCTCAACTCTGGTCTTCGCTTACCCCGGGAGGGGGTAGCTGGAAGAACAAGTTATTACTATCATTTTTACAGTATTTCTAGATTTGTTTCTGCATGGGAAAACAAGCAATTCCAGTCTATTTAGTAAGTGCTTCTGGGACATCATGGAGTTCTCCATGGTCAGAGCCAAACCAGAAAGCAAACAGAATCTGTCAGATCCCAGTGAATTTCACTGGAATTTGGACTCCTAAATATCCCCCGGGACTCTGAAACCCAAACAGAATTCTTGAAGAGGGCTTGCTATGTAAGGTAAGACCAGCTGCCAGAACTTTTCTAACAAAACATCAGACTGGATTCTTGCCGTACTCATAAAAGTCAGGAAGATTTCAGATCTAAACAAACAAAACCAAAATTAACTAAAAATGTAGTATTTTGATGTGCTGTTCTTTGGAATTCCTATAATTAAAAAATAAACGCGTTGTTACTATCTCATAAGAAAATACATCTCAGTGTGCAACTCGATGCACACAGGGAACCGGCAGGTGAAAGGGAAAATGCAAAAGTATGAAAATACAGTCCTTTAAATGTGACGATAAAGTTTAACATATTAGTACAAAACTAATACACTAAAATAGATGTACAGGTGCAAAAGGCTACCAGGTTGTAGAAAAAAGGTACCAGCTTTTTCTATTTTTTTTTTTAAAGGCTTAATTAAATTTCATCCAATAAAACCCAAAACCCTTCCAATGAAATAAAACCAGAAGCAGCATTAAAACAGAACCAGTAACATGCTGTCTCTAATAAAGCAATATATGTACAAAAAGTGAGCAAAGCTGAATTTGTCTGCTGGCATGAATGAGTTTGTCTGACAGAAGTCAGGCCAAAAGTTGCGAAGAACAGGATGTTTACAACTCTTAGGCACAGAGATATTGTGGAGGTTGCTTTCATAGGGCAGATTTTTTATACAGGAAGTCTGGTTTGTTTGGAGACCTCCTTCCTCTGCTTACTGCATCTTCCCTTTCCAAATCCGCACTCCTCTGTGCTCCGTGTTCCAACGGCTCATCATCTGCCAGTCTCAGAGTGGGCCTCTCTTCCTGCATTTCAGAGGTGTATGCAGAGAGCGGAGGTCTGTTGGAGGTTAGCCCATAGGTTAGATCGGTTTCCATTTTTGTTCTCCCCCTGATGTGAACTGGGCCATTACCAGCACCCTCCTGGGTAGCCAAAGCCAAGTCCAGTCGCTGGGGAGGTTGTTCTAAGACATCGAGGTGTATTGGCTCATTCTTCTGTCTGTGTTGATGCCCATCTTGGGAGAGCAGGTATTCCCTCCGAGAGTCCTCTTGCTTTTTAGGTGATATCTGGGAAGGTAGATAGGCTGACTTTAAGCCACTTGGTGATGCCTTACTGTGGCTATACAAATCTGGGCCAAAATACATGCCTTGTGATGGTGAAGGACTGTGCCTGTTGGGTGCTGGAGTAGAGGGTCTGCATGCAGCACTGGAGAAGTCGTAGAAGTCGGGGTACTCCTGCTGATTTTCTCGAGCATCTAGTTTCTGCTCTATTGCATGTTTCTTTCGAGAAGTGGGCATGTGTCTGTTCTGAATACATGAAATGTGCTGGGGCGGACCAGGCCCTACCTCGGCAACCGTCTGGCTCAGCTCGGTGTCAACCGTGAGCTCTGGCAGTCTCCTGTCTTTTAAAGACATCGCCGACACACCCATTGCGATATCTGGCATCAGTTCGTTTAGCAAGGGCTGGGTGCACTGCAAAAAGAGAAGAAATGGGTCCATGGAAACAAAGCAAAAGCTAAACATGAACCTTCTACAACTCTAAACATGAACCTTCTACAACAGAGGCATTTTCCCTAAGGTATCCTCGCCCAGACCAACCCCCAAGTTTCCTACATGCTTTGAGGAACACATGTACCCTCCAGCCTTCTTCCTGGTAGCTCAAGGTAGCTTCTCTCCTTGAGAAGCTGTTGTGTCACAGTAACAGCTTGCTCTTAAGCATGTCTTGTCTTTAACATGCAGAAAATGGCAACGTACTGTAGCCTCTCAAAAGGTGAGGTTGCTTCGAGCTCCTGGCAATTACCCAAGTAAACAAGATACTCCCTGCAGAACTGAAACAGTTTGTTCCAGTGCTGGGAAGCCACAAAACATCTATTTCATCACTACAGATGCAGCCCTTCTGCTTGTGTCTGTAGTGAACAGCAGGCACACGTGTGTCTGCACAGCAGCTTCAGGGCTCAGGGGAGAGCACCAGTTAAGGGCTGGCTAGATCTGCAAAGCACATGCAAGCTGTTGCATGGCATTCTTCTCACCTACACCTAACAGCAATCCTGCAACTGGTTCCTTGGCCAGTACTGACTTACTGAGGCATGCTGCAAAACCCATCCTTGAACAACCATGGACAAACAATTTTGAGTATTTCGACTTGAAAACATAAGGAGGTAATAGGACCATAGCTAAAGGAAAATAAATTCAAAATCCTCATTTCCATTCAGAACTCAAATTGTGCACAATGAAACTTTTTTTCCCTACAGAAAGAAGGTACTGAATTATTTGGTATTTCATGTATTTCACAAAGCGATGGCTTTGTCCAGTATACTACAGATCATTGTTTTCACTGCATCACACTGCAGTTCAGTAACTGTAACAACTGTTTTTAAATGCTGTAACAAACCCCTCTACTTGCAATTAACATTTTCTGCTTGCCTATTCATTTGTAAGTCTTTTTTATGGCTGTAAGAAAAAGCCTGTTTTCCATAGGCTCCCTTTATACATCTCTGTTTACTTCAGGACTACTTACTTGTGACTAGACAAGACACCATCCTTGTTTGCACACACAATTTACAGCACACAGTCCACCTTGGAAGTAGACCTACACTTTGTTTCAATCTGTAGTGAGCTGTATTACTTAACAAGATTTGAGAGTCCCACTTGTCCTTCCAAAATGCTCCTAGAACACTCATTCCTCCAAGGATTAGGACACTCCTCTGGGATGCAAAATGCTGACAGCCTGGTTGGTAGAAAATTCTTCTCCAAACCAGGACACTCTTTTATGTTACAAAGTCAAGTTACTCCATCACAACAATTCTCATCAGCTCCTTTCTAAAAGCTATTTTGAGTTATCAGACAGGGAGAAATCACAATACTTACAGCTTGCTTCTCAGCTGCCATCACTGCTGCTGCTGCAGCCACCGTCTGTCTTCCCAGACCTGTAGAGTTCGTGCAGTCAGGAGGCGCCGCTTTAACACTGGGCAAGTAGACAGGCGGTGCAGCTTTGGGAGCAGTTCGGGAGTGGAACAGCGAGTGATTACACGGGTAAGAGAAGGAACGGGAGGGATGTTGACTTGGCACCCTTTGTTTCCAGCCCACTTTGAACTGGTTATGAATAGGAGTTGCTGGTGGGTGATAGGGAGGTGGAGGAGGGGGCAATGGTGGATGGAAGGCCACAAAAGAGTCCAGTTCTGTAAACATGGTTTCCACAGCGGGAGTGCTGTTAACGCGACATCGTCCAGACTGTCTCATTGTCAGGAGGGGGCTTTCATCCCCAAACCGCTCATCAGGGAAGAATTTGTGAGGATTCTGCAAAGGGAAAAACCCCACATGTAACTAAAGTAGGAAATCAGCTAGAGGAATCTCCAAAGCTAACAAGCACTGGATCTAGAAATCTGTTACTACTGCAACAAGCTAGTTGTGCCACCTGAAACCTCACCACTCAGGGTCTGTAGGATACATCCAGTAAGGCATTTTCTCCCCTCCTGTTCATGAATAAATCAGACCTTAACTAGAAATGTAGGTTATGACTATTCTCATCAACTGCCTCTTCAGCAGGTTGGGGTTTTTTGCCCCCAAAATCTGTGGCAATAAGAGCACACTAGAAAAAATAAATAAATTAAAAAAAAAAATCACACACATCAAATGCAACAGTCTCGCTGTAATTTGCACCTGGACATTTCTGAAGTTATCTGGGTATTTCAAAGCCTTTTTTGCACCTGCATGTGCACTCACAAAGGACTTCTCCTGTTGCAGATTACACACCGAGTTCAAAAGCAGAAGAAAATCAAAGCAGTTGTGATCACAATTTTCTGTACCTGCAGAAGTTCAGCAGCAGCATCAGAAAGTCCAAATTCCCGCAGCACACGAATCTGAATCTCATAACTGACCGTGGCACCTTCTCCACAATTGAGAGCATACGCCCTTTGCACCTGCTCAGTGTGGCGCAGCTCCTGCAGCCGCCTGACCATCTCTTTCACAACGAGGAGATTGGGAACTGGGGGGACAATAAAGAACGAAAACAGGATAGCAAGATTACTTCGTGCACCATTAGACAAAGAGTTTGATTGCAATGGCTTGATTTAATTCTGAAGGAAAAAATAATCATTAATGACAAGCTGACTTGGTTTTGAGGTTGTCTGAAGCATTCTGCCAAAAGCAGCTTGACTTACACAAGTTCTTTGAAGCATCACTACAGCACATGGGATAACATAAATACTAGTGGTAAAGACACTATTTTTTGCAGCTTCTGCTGAAGTGAGCCACAAATGCAGCCTTCTCTGTTAAACCCCTTGTGATGCAGTGATTTTATTATTTGAGGTGGGGACAGGATATCTTAAGTAACTACTGAATGTTCCCTCAGGAATGCTACAGACCAAGAACTCACTGATTAATTTTGGCAAACTCTCCATGCTTCTAGTAGAATTCTGCCATCACAAGACCATAATACCAGTAACTACAGAAAAAGCACTCTTAAATATAATTACACAAACTATAAGCCAATATAAACCTGTTGAAATGATGCTGCTTTATGCAGCCATATTGAAATAATTTTTTTTAAAAACCTTTCCCAACAGAAATCATGTACAATTTGAGGCACTTATCCTGTTGCAAAACTTTCTCATGCCACTTCTTGCTGCTGTTTGATGAGGAATGATATTTCTCTGTGGTCCTTCTGTCCTCAGGGAAATGCACATATCTTGAGAGGACCAATCCAGATCTCTGAATATGTAAGCCCTGGTATCTGATCCTTTACCAGCTTTACAAGTGTTACATATTACCATAACCAGATGTCTGTAATGAAAGCTCAAATATTGAATGGATCAGACAGCAGGAACAGTGTGAAAAGACATTATGTTACAGAGAAGGAGAAAACCCAACTCCATGCAGCTACAACCAGTCCCAATTTCACATTTACTCTTCACACTGGTACGTGAATGATCAGTTCCTACCTCTGCTGTACCTGAAGAGGGATTCCTATGCAAGCTGTATGTTTGGCAAGTGCCTGAGTCTCCTCAAATCAAATGGGTTCCATCTACCCTCCCTAGCATGAGGCACTGGCAAAACTATCAATTCTCTTAATTACTGAGCCAAGCAAGTCAGGCAGCTACCAGGACAACACCTGCACTTGGACTACTGGCCAGGCTCTGAGCTCACATCCATGCCTGAATCAAAGGGCTGGCAGCAATTCCTATGGATTCAATTGCATGGAATCAAGCTGGAGTGGGGTTTCAGATTGGTCAAGATGTCTCATGTTGGCCAGCAGAGACAGCTTTTTTTTCTGAGCATGAGAACTTTTGCAAGACACTGGAGATCTTTAAGAACCTGTTTCCTTTTTCCTCAATTTCTCTGGAAACTAAGATCAAGCAAAACTTTATCAAAGTCACATCTTACGATGAAATCCTTCCACTCATGGTGAGCGTATTTATGCTTTTGGGGGAGGGGGTGGGCTGCAAGGGGGAAGTCCCAGTACTGTAGTGTACTGCTGAGATGCCACAGCTCTAAGCTAACAATTGCTACTAAGTTACAGCAGCTTTCAGAAGCTTTTTAGGCATCAGCACATCTCTTCCCAAATCACAAGAAACTGATCAAAACCATTCCACAAAGCTTCCTAGAAAGCTTACTACAGTGTTAAACTAAAGCGTGTTTCAAATCTTCCTCTAGCACTAATTTAAAATTCTCTTGCAGCAATTTAGTCCTATTATTTTGTGTCCTGTCTTGAGGCTCTATAATAATAGTTTATCTGCTTCCTTTCAACACAGTTGACTGAAGTGACACATAACTGATGTACAAAGAGCTTATAAAAATGGGGAAGGGAGGATGGAAGATGACTTTTCTTGGTGGCACATCACCTTCACTGCTTTTGTACAGACTCCCAAACTGATCTATACCTAATGAAGTGTGATGCTTTGATCTAAAACCAGATTTTTAATGCAAGTTTGATGAAAGACTATATAATATCATTAAGAATGCTTTTAAAATTACTAAATACAGAGAAACACCCTCCACCACAAATCTGAGCTGCAAATGGTTGAAGAACATACAGAATTTTACAGGCAATTGTTTTTTCTGCTACACTTTCCTTATGCACTCACTTCTGGTGACTTGCTGGAATGAGAACAGTAGCCTTGACAAACAAATCCTTGACCTGACCCAGTGTGGCCATTTAAAGGACTGAAACACAATGCTCCAAATTACTTTATGTCTCGTGGCACATTTGGTTTTGTGTTTTAGCACAAAGGCTGCTCTTTGCAGAGCTGTACTATGTTGACTTTCAGCCTTTTCCCCACAGAGCTTCCCTCAGCCACCCTGGACAAACAGCTGGCTACATCTATGTCAGCACAGTGTCTCGCACTTTCTTCATGGATTTATCTTGGTCATTTAGCTATCTAATCCTGCCCTCCAAAACATCCACTGTCCCTCCTATAATCAGCTGCAAGTTTTGCCAGAATATTCTCTCTGCATATTGAGTAATAATGTGTTGGGGAAAGATGGGAAGAGACAGGTGCTTTGGGAATCCCACTAGATAAGTTCTTCAAAGTATGACACCAAAAGATCAAATCTATACATGACAAGTCTATTATGGTAGTTTCGTGACTATATTTCTCTGACTTGCACGTGAAAAGCAACAGGGAATGTCATACTAAGTATCCTGAAGTCAAGAGAGACTGTATCTATTTCCACCTATAAAAACTTACTCTGCCACACAAGGTATGAATTTGGTTTGTCTTCACATCTGAAATGGATTCAGTAAACAAAAAAGTATGGTTTGAGCATCTACTTCCAGTATTCTTCCAGCAAAATGAGCTAAGCTGACAGCCCTCTAAGTTATGCTCCCTTGGTTTTTGTTTTTAGAAGAAATAATTGGCTGTTTCCTAGCCTTCTGGTTCTTACCGATCTTGGACAGCTGGTTGTAGAAAACTGAGAAGATCTGAGAGCAATGCTGAGCACCAGGCTCCATCAAGTGCTCTACAGCAAGTTTAACCAGCCTAAAGTTTTTCAAACTGCTCAGCTGAAACAGGTTAAGATACTACTCCCTACCAGAAGCTTACTGTTTAACTAATTACTACATCATCCAAGTGGTCTTCACAGTAGAGCAAAGTGACTGCTGTGTGATTTAATCTAGGAGATCCTGCTCAGGCAGGGGGGTTGGGCTAGATGGTCTTTTGAGGTCCCTTCCAACTCCTGACATTGTGTGACTACCACTGCACAGGAGGAAGCCCAAATGGTGTAGAATTACTCTCCAAGGAGGTCTTGGTATTAATTCAGACACTCTCCCCAGCCCCAAGCCCCACTCCCATGAGAGCCATTGACACGTTGAGTGATCTAGCAGCCTTACCTGGGATCTCATTGGCTATAACTGAAGGAGGACTGGCCTGGTTAGCACTAACTTGCTGGTGGGTAATCATGTGACAGCACTGCGGCACCGCGTTGTTTACCATGTAAAGGGTGTCGGGCACATTGGACATTCGGACCATCCGCAAACGAACGAGATCAGTTTGTTCCACCATCATCTCATCCAGCACTGACTGCAACGACAGCCATTAGAGGCCTCATGAAGGCACTGCACGCACACCCCCACCGGACCTGCTGCACACACAGGCCTCAGGCCACAGGTCTAGAAACACCTAAACCGTAGCTTTTGCAGGTCCCAAACAGACAATGTTGTGGAAAAGCCAAATACCATTTCATTTTCCAGCCATGATCAGAGTTGAGTTTTAGAGCTAAGATCAGACAGGTGAAAGCTTTGGGAAGGTTGCTTCGGTTATTTGGTAGGGATTGGATTAGAAGTAACCTTTGTGAGGGAAAACCCTCTGGACTGTCTCCATTACTGCCTAGAGGTCTCAACTCTGTGCCATTAAGCAGGACGCACTAGTCTGAAAATGAAACACGTTTCCCTCAGATGCCTTAAAGGCTAGAAAGGGATTTATGCATACCCTTTGAAGAGTCTCATTTACTGTTAAGTGGACTTATTTAAAAAAATGGAAGGCTAAGGAGAAGAAAAAAAAAAGTCAGAAACCACTCATCCATAATTTTTGCATTTCACAACTATGAATAGCAGTATAGTTCCCAGATAAGTCAGTCCTCCCTCTAATGTTAAACAGCTAATGATGCTTTTAAAAATATTAACAGCATAAATATGAAACTAAGTTAAACAAGTAGTATTTCTAAAAGCAAAACAATAATTTAGAACATACTTTTTACTTTAAGAACTTATTAAAGCACTCCCATACCATACACCTGAAAACTAAGAGAGTCAAAGCTTCTATCATATGTTCTTTAACACATTTTGTTAGTTTTAACAATCCAAGAAACAAAGATAAGGCTTTAACTGGCTAGTCTTCCTCTGCTGCCACCTGGTGCTCTCCAACCTTTGTGCCCAATTTTCAAAGTAGCTTTTTATCTCCCCTCTCCTCAAAGAGGATGCCAACAACTCATACCTGCAGAAAAGAATGCGTTTATTCTTTCTTTGGCAGAGGGTTAAAGCTCTGAATTTACCAGAGCAGTGTCAGTTTGTAGGTAATGTGGGTGTGCACTGCTTCAGCCTAATCTTGTTCTGCACTGCTGGGACTCAGGAGCTCCTGACTAAAGTCAGAGCTGCCCTAAGTAGTGGCATTTGTTACTTATCTACAAGGGTCCCATTCTGTCAAACAGAACATGGAATATTTACACCCCACACAGAGCTATCTCCACCCTGTCAGCCATCACCACCTATGATGATGCTACAAGATCTTCAATTTAACAGGTCTCATGCAAGATATTAAATAGGGAAACTACTGCTTGAGCAGGACACAAAGGACTTCAGTGAAATTGGACACAAAATATTTATTCCATTTTGCGGAGGATTGAAATAATTTTGGCTATATTACGATTCAAACAAGAAGATGAAATATCAGAGTCCTCTGCCAAGTGGAATAGTAGTTCTCCACCCAGCTCTGGTGGGAGCTGGGGAGCCTGAAAGACTTGGCACCAAGGTTGCTGACTAGCTGCAAACTGGGACTCTCAGGCTCTCACCTTGCCATCCGCCTGCCAGGAGGGCTGCCGAGGAGCTGGGCCGGCAAACTGGCTGGAAACCAGGGAGGTTTCCCTCAGAACGCTGCTTTGTTTCCGGTGGAATTTCATCAAGATCTGTCTCGCAAACATTTCAATTTTGACAAAAAAACATTTTGTTGAAATTTTTCTGACCAGCTCTAGAAACTTGAGCCTGATGATCAATCTTGTAAGTCTTGTTAAATTGAAAATGTTAGTATTTTATTTTAGGCCAGTACATGCAAAGAGAGACAAAACACACCAAAATCTTTCCCTGTTTACAGAACCCCCGATGACTCCAACTTAACAATAACCAAGAGTTCCTAGTGTTCATTACCTTAGCCTCCTCCACATACGGTGAAAACAGTCTTGGCCGCACATATATTCCAGCATTTTTTTGCCGCAGCCAGGCATTTGACTTTCCACCTTCCGATGTAGGCAGCATGTCTGAAGGAGGAGTACTAATCAGGCCTCTCTTCATCTTTAAGAAGAAAGAAAGGGGTTTACATTGTTGAGAAACAAGAGAAAAATTTGTAAGGATTCAGTTTAAGAAACACATTTCTCACGCCACAGGTTTTTTAGCCTTCTAATGGTGTTAAAGAACAGAAACAACAACCAAAGGTATACACATATTACTCTGAGCAATAACATTTTAAGAGCTAATCCTTAAAAAAAAAGCCAACAAAAAAGCACCCTGAACACTGCAGAATCTGAAGTACCACATATACAGAGGCAGTTTTTATGAGACTACTGACTTACTGCATCACTCAGTACTTCACTATTCATGGGTAAGATGTGCTCAATGCGGACAAAAGGCAAAAGTGGAGACAGGATCTCTCTCAGCTCCTCAATGTCAAGATCTCTCCTCTTCACACCTCTTTTGTTCACACTGTGAGCAGTACCACTGAGTAAATTAGGCTCTGTGGGAAGGAAGGAGAAATGCCAAGTTCACATCAGTAAGTTTAAACAGGAAAGCAGGAGTTGCAGGGCTTATAGGAAGTTATAGAAAAGGAAAGAAAATTCTAAACTTAAATTAATAGTGCTTATATTTAAGCAGTATTCAGAGCTGCAGTATCAGGAGTGTCACTGAGAAATTCAGACCAAGTTACTAGACTAAATTTGGCCCAAACCTGACAGAACTTTGTGTATCTTTCTTCGGCTTTTGCTTACAATGCTATTTGGTGATCCTAGGAAAGACAAATGAGTCATTTATTTAATGAACGGCATGGACCAAGAAGTTGCACAACTACTCCAAATGAGCAGCTTCTCCCCCAGTCCAGGTCTGTTCGACTGGCTTCATTCTGTTCCAACGCACCTTAAGATAAAGGCTTAGAAAAAAATCTTTTTTTAAAACCAGAAGGTTAATACTTCCCCAAGTCACTAAACCTATGTATTTAGCTGGATTTTTGTTGCCTTTCATAAAATTAGTCCATGATAAGGCAGTTGTATTTCAAGAAATCACAGTGGATTTCAAAACTATGGCCAGCCCTTCACCAGCACTGCTATTTTCACATCAGTATGTTCTTCCCCCTCTGTTCCTCTTGCTGTACTACCCGATTGACACTTCACAGTGGTGACAAACTAGGAGTTACTTGCATTTGTTATTTGTGAAATATATATCTAACCTACTTCCCACATCCAACGCATGCAACATTGCCCTTAAAGTTACCACTGTAGCAATAATATGCATCTGAGCTAATAAAAATAGATTTACATCTAATTAAGGAAAAAATGCTAATGCAACTTGATGTCTTGTTACTCACTAGCACAGACTTCTGTGGGAATAACACACTCAAACAGAAGTGAAAGGTTGACACAGTAAACCAAGAATAACATTGCTGTGAGAAGTCTGAGCACAGAAGTAAAAGATGATGCTGTTTTTTATTTATTCGGTTTAGTTACAAGAAAAATAATTCTTAAGCAACAGAAAAATCAATAAGACAAAATAATCAGTTACAGATGTTGACAGGACCTCTAGAAGTTTGGTCTGGCCACAACCACTGCCTCTCTCCCACTTCTGTGGGCCAGGTCAAAGAAGATGCCCACAACTGTGTCCAGTTGGTTCTGAACACCTCCATGGATAGACACACCATAATTACTCTGGGCAACCCAGCCAAGTGCCTCACAGTCTTCAGAGTTTGTGTCTAAAGTTTGTGTTTCTTATGTTTTAGTTAATGCCTCATTGCCTCTCATCCTCTCCTGGGTGCAAAGAGAAAAGAGTGTTTCTGTTTTCTCTCCTTCCAATCATTAGATAGTTCTAGACTTCAACAAGACCTCCCTAAGCTTTTTCTGGCAGCTAAACAACCCCAGCTCCCTCAGAATACCTGTAGTTTCACTTTCTAAAAAATAGAAGTATTTTAAAAGTGCATTTATTTAGTTTTGATAATATCACCAACAAAGATTAATTTTATTTACATTACAGTTTACCCATAAATAACCTCCCATGTATTTTAGCTTATTTGGTGTTTAAGTGCTATGTGGGTTAAAGGATCCTTACCTCGATCTGCTATTCTCTTCATCAACTGGTGTTCTCCCCATTTAATCAGGTATTTAAGAATATCTTGTTCACTTGCCTAGTAGAAAGTAAAAGTCAGTAATCTGTATATGCTTAGGTTAGTGTCATACACAAAGCAAAAAAAAAAAGAAGTCATACACAAGTCTTTTACAGCTATAAAGAAACAAGTGTACCAAGAGTGAAGTCAAAAGTTCGTACCTTACGACCTGCTATACCACTTCCTAGCATGACTAGGTAGTACTAACTTAAAATATTGTCACCATGATTCCTAGATTCATGTCACTTACTGAATCCCTAGGGAGAGGATTTCTTTTCTCCTACAGAAGAAAACGATTCTGTTTTTCCTCCCCACAACCACACAAGCACCATAGGGAAGTCACCAAACCCAAGGAATTCAATGATACTTGTCAGAAAAGGTATTTTTATGCCTCCCTAAAAATAAATTAAGCTTTCTGAATGCTTACTACTTTATTAGCTCCTACTGCCCCCAACTAGGTCATACACTGTCAGAGCTTTATAAAGCACAGTGTCCAGTGCTTTATAAAACCACATGATTTTATAAAGCACTCAAACACGCAAGGCAAACATTAGGTTCAGAAATGCTTAAAAGCAATTTGCCGCTGTTTCTAAACTATTATTATGCTTCTGAGCAATAGCATATACCACCAGCTTGGGTTGTGTTACAAGCCAAGAACAAAAGTTTTTCTCATAATTGCTACTTCAATTTCATTTTTTATATATTATAAATGAATACTTGGTGTGCACATAAACCCACTCTTGCCTACAATTTGAAGTGATCTACTCCTAAGCGGTTCTAGCAACTGTGTAACATTCAGCTTCAAGCAGGACCAGATGTATCCTGCACTACAAGTTACCTGTAAATAGTCAGACTGAATAGCTGTGAGCAGGTGATCCTTGCTGAGTTCATAGAAGACATCTGATGTCATGACCTGGGTAAACTCCTCACAGAGGAAATGTAGTGCTTGACGATGTACCCACTTGGAACCGTATGGCTGAGAGCTCCACTTCAGAATGGCAATTAAGGTGTCTAGTGAGATGCTCTCAGCAATAATATCTTCACAGCCTAGGAAACAAAAGCAAGAATTGATGATAGTGTTACAGAAGCACTTTGATCCTGATGGAATAATACATATGGCTGTGTAATACAAAGGGTTATATAACTCCCAGCAAGAGTAAAACCAGAGGTCCCCTACAGACCACAGCTGCAAATAGGGTTAAATTCTGAATAGAATTGTAATTGCAGTTTAGGATTTCAACTATACGGTTGTTTTCCCTTAAAAGGCACATGACATGTCTGCAGCATGCCTGGATGCAGAACTGGAAAGCTAGCTGAGCCCTACTAGAACCTCCTTTGGTTAATGCACGTTATTTGGCTGTTTAACACATTTTCAAGCTGTGGATCTGAATCTGAGTCGCTATTGTTCGCAGCTGGTTAACAGGCCTGTAAACCACAGCAGAGGTGGGATTTCCATCTGTGACACTTCGCACACGGACCCTCCAGAGACAGATCACGCAGAGGAGCAGAAACAAGATCTGTGACATACTGCTGGTACTCAGCACACAGTGAGGGCAGCAAAGCATAATTTTCTGACTTGTGGAGAGGGCAGGAAGCCACAGCTGGTTTCTCTAGGCCTCCACCCAGAACTCCACACCAAGCAAGGCACAGAGGGTGCCAGGACAGAGAGTACCTCTGCTGACAAGGAAGCACAAAGCCAAGCATCTGAGAGGTATTCTGGCAGTAAGTCTGCTCCAGTTTCTTCATACCCACTGCTGCACTGAGATTTACCCTTTCACAGAGCAGATGTCTAGGACTAGACAGAGGATATTCAAGTGACATGGAGATTTGTGAGACGAGCTGTGGGTACTCGGGGTTACCGAGTTAAGACAGTACCACAGTATTGATAACTTGAAGTCTCCAACAGTACTTTGCCAATTCTATTTGTACATCTGGTTCACATATACACAGAATACTATTTCTATCTTTATAGTAAAGATAGCAATTTGAAGGAAAAAATCCTACTCTAGAATTATACATTCCAGTCTCAACCCACAACAGCCACAGACTACAGCTGAGATTATATCCATGAGAGGTTCCCAGAGAGTTCAGATCAGCATGCTTATACTGCAGTTATTTTAATTTCTACACTTCATATAATTTTTCTCAGTTTCAAGAATATTTAAAAACTAAACTTTTGATGGTTAGAGAACTGTATCTCGTTACAGGACTTCTGGACTAAGCTAAGTAAGAATGCATTTAGCGTAGTAATCTTAATGTCAATATGAAGATCAACAAAGCTTTCCCAGCACTACCTAGATTTGAACCAGCTGCACTAGTGTAAGACACTAGCAGCAATTAACAGAATTAAAAGAAAAAAAAATCTTATGTTTCTACACAAGCCAGCACACACAATATAAGCACTGACTCAACTTCTGTTGGAGCTAATAGTGTTTAGGACAGGTTATTAAGGAGCAAGTAGCAACAAGTGAACATACTATTTCAAGTAGAAGGTATCTGTCAAAGTGACTACTACTTAGGAGCAAAGTCACTGAAAGAAAACTTAAAGCAATAAGGTAAAGCAGGTGCTAGGAAGAATGCAATTTAAACATGAGGGAGGTTTAAAATTTACCTGTCCTATTAAAGACACTACTAAATACTATTAAAAAGTTGGCATGTTGATTATGAGAACAACATTCTGACACTAAAATTTTCTATAATTTAGTATAAGAAACCCACAGTAGCTATAATATGACAATCAGCCAATGTTCAATGTTAGCAACAAACTCCAGGAATATGTCTGAATGCATATGTTGTTTTGTAAACTTTTTTTTTTAACCAAGGAATTTACAAGAATAGTGCCTGTCCTCCCAACAGCAATAAATCTTACATTACTTCACACTTAAGACAATCTTTCTTCAACAAGCACTTAGATGATGTGTTTTTCACATGCCTGACTCACCTGAAAAAGGGCTGACCATGTATCAGTATAGCAGAAGAGTACATGTTCCTGAACAAATAAGCATTATGCTGTTCAACCCAAGTTAGTCTCCATTGGCTTCTGACAAAGGGTAAATGTTGAATCAGGTTTCCACACAACTGTTTTGTCCATTTTTTCCCATTAGGGAAGTAACATGGCACCACTCAGAGCTATGTAGTAAAATTAGACTATGTAATGCTATTGCTGCATGAACAAAGAGATGCCTTATCTATAGATATTGGCCTCTAACCTGCACGGTGAAGAGTACACTAAAGGGAGTGGAAATCAATCAGCAAAGACTGGTTGGAGGCACCTGAACATCACCCAATCATCACTGGTATGGAGGAGAATGGAGGATGAAAACTGCTCTGAAATAGACTCCTTGTTTTTTGGCACTGGTTAGAGAAACTGCACTCCACCCCTGCTCTAGATGGGGGAATTCCCCAAGATAAGCCTCACTGAAGCCTTCTGGTCAAGAATCTGAAAAACAGTGTTAAAAAAAGAAAGAAAACCAAATCCCTTCCTAAAAAAAAAAAAGCAGCTCAAAATACTTCAACATATGGCAGAAATATGAGTAAATGAAGTCTGAAGCTTTCCACTTCAGGATCCATTTGTAGCTACAGTTTTCCTTACTTTTTACTTACATAGTTAAAGGGCTGACATTGTTTTTAACTTTGTCATGTGAGTCTTACCTCCCCTTTTGAGGCTCAAGAAAGGAAAACGTTACCAGCAAACCTGGCATGGTGAATGAAAGCTAATCATGACTAGCTACAGCCTGATTACAAGAAGAGTTTGCCTTCCTGAATAAGCAGCACGCAATTTTTCCGGGTCATCTGTTGTTACACTGTTCTGCCCTGCTCAAACCTAACACAAAGCTTCTTGCGTGCAACTGTGCTGTTCGTGTGAAAGCTGACTGGAGCAGCTATCACATCCTTTGAAGTTTAAAGATTACACCTAGGACTGCTTCATCTCAGAGGCAGCACATAAATCTACTCACTGAACTCAGTCACAACACAGCTCAGACTAAGAGCCAAGAGACTTCTCGAAGTGAATGCCAATCACAGTGTTTCATCTGACATTTAATTTTGAAACAATAAGGATACTCACTCCCTGTAAAGAAAGAAACTACATATCTGTGAGATATGCAGTCCAAAGAGCTGGGCAGTACTATTTTATAGAAACAGAGCATCAGCTCAGTCACAAGCCTTCTGTCAGATCCCAATTATTGTACAACTACCAATAATATGACATCATCAGGTAAAAAAAACCCTCGTTTAGGTTTCCTACAAAATGAAACAGTATTTTCTCCAAGTAATTTTAGCAATGTGTCAAAGCTGCAGGCTAAGTATTTCTTCTGAAGTAAGCATGATGTAATATTTAAAGAGCTTCTGAACATAAACTGGAGCAACTCAATTCTAGCTGTGGAAGGAATCCAGGTTTTCTTCTTTGGCAGAAAGGGCTTTTGCTTCAACAATCAGCCACTTGGCACAAAAAAAAACCCCAACAAGCAGTCATCTAATAGCCACAATATTGTTCTTCTCAGTGGGAAGGAGCATTTTTCTCCTATGAATACTGTTTTACAATATTCAGGCAGCAACAGCCTTTCCAAGTTCCATTTGCAGAGTCCCAAAGTATTGTACCACCACAAGGCTTCTGTGTCCACCAGCATCTTTCAGAGACTCAACCTGGAGCCTAAAGAAGTGAAAAATGGTATTGCATTTCAAATGAACAAGGCTACTCCATGCACTTCTTTTGCTGGATACCAACAGGTCCTGTCTACAAACAAGTCCTTTCTGCTTCCACAGAGTTCTCTCAAATGCAATTCCACAGCTCTTCCAAACAGAAACAGCTTCAGGCCATGTTTAACATGGGTTAGAAGCTCGGGATCTTATCAAGACTTAACTGACAGACCTACTAAAGACAGACTAACCTGCCTTCAACAGATAGCATAAGTAGAATTAAGCAAAGTTTTTTCTACAGAATCGTTAGGTTGAGTTAACTCATTTTGTGCTGAAGACCTTTCCCCTTAACTTACACAAACCAGTGCAGTCAGGAAGAAAAAGTAGTTAGAAGTCCACCTGACACTGAATGGGAGTCTAGAAGCCATTCAGTGTTTTCTGAGGTTTGCTGCATTAGGAGAGATCGTGCTGGCAATCAGGAAACATACTTTATGAGTTTGCTGGCATGCAGAAACCAGTTCAGAGGCACAACCTGTAGCTAGCCTGGACTGCAACATGTTTGGAAGCTCTTTCCCATATGTCACAAACCTAAAGATGCAAATGTGTCCTATACTTAGTAAGGACTCTTTAGAAAGCAGCCCACACTCACAGGCTATGGGAACAGTCATGGAAGCTAACCCCTCATACAGCAATATTAAACCAATCTATCATCATCTTACACTCTATATCTCCTGCTCTTCCGTCACACTGGTGCTTATGTGGCCACTAAACAAACTAGTGAATCCCGCTTCCAGCATCTTTATATCACCAACTGTACAACTCCTACTGCCAGCACAGAGGACAGAAACAAGGAGACTAATGCAGCAGGCAGGGCAGCAGTACCACCTTTGACAGTGAAACAATCTGTGTCAAATTCAAGTGACCTTATATAACTTGAGACAGCAGTGGGCAAAGTATCAGTTACAAGAACAGCAAGAGCAACTCAGACTTATGTAGTACAAAAAAGAAACTACATATTTTTGACTGGTTATCACATAAGCAGCAACTGCAACAACCTCTGGTTTTCCTATAACTCTGTTAATGAGGGATCTTGTTCCACACCCACCTTCTGGATGCAGGCTGACTTTCCCAATTTAGTCATGTTTCTTGCCTCCTAGCAAGTACCATGTTCTCTGATTTGAAGGAGTAATGCAGGTTTCTAGTTTCTTGATGCTTTAGAGCTTCCTAACTACCCTTGAAAAATCTTAAAAAATATAATATCTTAAAGGACATTAATAGTTCACTGAAACCAAGCCTGTAACTTGCAGGTACACTATTTTCCACATTTCAGAATTCAGAAGCAAACAAGTTTTGGTTTCATGGAAGTGCAAAGCTCCTTGAACATTCTGCAGAAAAGATAAGGCCTAAGAATCACTGGAAATCAATGGTCACTCATGGTCTAACACCGCTAAGTCAGCTGCCAAGTTCAGAACCTCTTCTGGGTTGTTTTTAATCCTCTCTGCTGATTTTCTAAGCAAAAAATTTAAAACTTTCATTTATTTTCATCCTTGAAAGGCTGTCTTCAAAGTACACTTATTATGGCACTGCTGANAACAAAAAGCTAGCAACTTTACAGCACTTCAGATTAACTGTTAAGGCAAAAACAGAACACGGTCTGAAGGTTAGGCCAAGCACTTTGTGTTATGCTAAGCATCCTTCCACAGCGAACACTCAGCAAGTTATATTGAGCAGAAAGCATATTAACCCATCTTACACATCTAAAACATTTGATATTTGTGGCAAAAGCTCTTTGATGCTTCCTCTTCCAGTGAGAAATAATTTACTCTTCTACTACATGCATAAAGAATGAGTGCAGGAAGCCCAAAGTCTACAATTTTGGCTTCTTGCACCCATCTGTTGATAGCAGCCCCTGACTGGGCTTCCTGCATTCCTTAAGCAGCACATTCAGCAGCAGGCAGCATAGCTGATCCAGCTTAAACAGAAAACAATACTGGGTCAGAAACAAAAAGCTGCCAACTCAACCATAACAAGCTAGAGGGAAGAACTTAACAGAGCAACAATGAAGGGCTAAGAGAGGAAGAGATGATGTTTAGAGGTACAACTGCTCAATATTTAAGCCATACTCTGCCTGTAACACAGCTGCCTGAAAGAAAAGCCTAAAAACAGTGACCTGATCTTGATCTGTCCATCTGAAAACTAGCTTACTGCAAACAAGTTTGTGCCTAATGACAACTCAAATTCTTTACCCTGGAATGTAACTTCTCTAAGGAAGATCCTTTCTACCTCCTGCTTTCTCCAGTCTTCATGTTCAAAATATAAAACCTAAGCAATAGTTTCAGGCTTGAGTACAAGTGAATCATTTTAAGATAATAGGTCAGATTTATGTTAATATTTACTTGATCATACCAAATTATTGAAAGTTAAAAGTGCCAGACTAGCTCCTTTGAGCATTCTTACTGCACTGACATAACTGACACACTTGCTCTAATCTTCCCACAATACATTTGCGTGTAAAGACTGCTGCTGTGGGCTTCCTGGCATTTAGTATTTCAGTCCTGCTGAGATCAAGGGTACTTTTGATGTCAGGCAATATCTGCCTCTAGATCAAAGGCTGCACTACTGAATATGGCTTTAAAATAAAGTTTCTTCTTATTCTTGTCAAACATCTAAAAATAAAAGCCTAAATTTAAAGTTATTTTTTGTCAATTTTACTTCAGAAAACTTTTTAAAGTCAGCAAGCAGAAATGATTTCCAGGCAAAAACTATGTCATAGGGCCCCAGTTTCCCAAAACCTTTAACAGAAAAAGCATATTGTACCACCTTAGTGAGAATACTCATGACGGCACACAACAGGGACAAGAAGCAGGAGATTTCTCAGAAAATTAGATGCAGAGAAGTTTAACTTTATGTAACAGCAGCAGATGTTGCAGCACAGTATGAGTGGAAAGGGGGCATTATTTTACCAATGCACGATGAACAGGTCTAAGGTACTATCTGTTTTTAACTGTGCAACACAAGAAGGGACAAATGATTGTCAGCCTGATTTTTGTGATTCAGTGTGTTAAAATGATTGCTCCAGTACAGCTGACATACCAGCGTGGTAGCACAGACACAAAAGCAGTAACAGTGCAGAAATAAGCAGGCATAGGACAAAACATTCCACCGAGGGATGTGCTATAATCCTCACAGCCTCTGTGAAAGCAGTGAAGAGCTATACTTTCTGACAGCTAACAAATACTGCAGCACCGCAAGAGCAGTCTCTAGCCTACCAGGTTCAAACGGGTTTCGGGATGATCAGCTCTGTAGAGGAGATATGCTTGTTGATTAGATCATTTATGCAAATTAGTTCATTCAAAAGTCCACTTGAATTTCTATTGGACGAGACAACAATCATCAGTCAAAACAAAACAAGCAGAAGCCAAAGTAAATTCCAAATAAAGTAATCTTGCTTTACTCTGACAGTACAGATTCATAGCACATAGCCCTACTATCACAGACTTCATCATAGGGAAAGCACCACATATTAAAACACAACAGTCAGAAAAAGTAGGAACAGGAAGATTTCCATAGAAAGAGCCAAAGCTGAATCATCTGCTGAAACTGAAAAGCTCCAACATCTGGATACTTAGAAGGGTCCCTGAAGACAAATCAAACTAAAATCTGTTGAAAATAAAAACAGTTGATCAGAAGCTTTAAAATATATTAACTTCACTTGACACTCAGTTACAAATACCGAGCCAAAACTGAGTAAAAGTGAGCAAAATGAGTTGGACAGAGTATCCAGACTTACATATGAGCCCAAAATATTTGCCAGGTAACCAGGGAGACAAGCTTTACTAAGTCTGCAGTTGGCTAGCATCCGTGGACTGAATCAAAAAGCTTGAGCCAGGTGTCGAAATCTAGAAGAAACTTCAGACATTAGCTACCACAAAAAAGTGCTGGTGGGATTGGTCAGAACTGGACACCTGCAGCACCACAGAGTGGAAAAGTGTTAAGTATGCAGTAAGGGAGGACAAGGTGTGTAGCCTTGTATGTGTTAAGTGCTGAAACAAAAACACTAAAGCACATACACTCAGTGCTCTGTTAGTCTAACCCAGGCACATGGTTTTCCCTGGCCAAATAAGCTTCTTAACTTTGATTATAAGTTTATACCAGAACAATGACACAGTATCAGCATAGTACCAATGACTTAAACACAAACTTGGCAAATTAAGTATGAAACTACTACACACTGACTTCACTGGCATATACTTATTTTCTGCTTGCTGCTTTCTGCTGTAGCTAGGGAACACAGCACCAATTTGTAAAATCCTGGTTAGTTTAGGTTAGTATCCAGAATTTCAGTATCTGAAGAGATGCCAAATTTACACTTGTCAGCATTGAATAATAAATTTCAACCCTTGCCCGATTTTACTATATTTCTCCCCTACATATAACCACCTCTGCAACCCACAGCTCACAACTTTTATAGCCAGATTTACCAAGGAAAAAAGAAAGACCTCTGAAAGTCACAGCATCTTTCTACCTTCTTGCAACAGCCACCCACAAAATGTTACAGCTCTAGTTCATCCAGGGTGCCACCAAAACTGAGCCCATACTGCCAAACTCACTGGTTCCTGCTACACAAGTGTGCCAACAACATGCTGCAAGCCCAGTGCAGCTCCTGCTGCTGTCTTTTTTTCTTCCCCTAGAGCAAGTATTGAGGGAGAAGCTCTAGAGAAAAGTTACTATCTTGTCACTGCTGACTCACAAAGTATTCCAGAGCAGCACCAGTCTGTACACATTGCTGCAAAGAGTGCCCGAGAAGTGCACGCTGACCCAAGCATGTTCAACTTAAGAGCAGAAATAACGAAACTCAGCATCAAATAAAATATCACTTCTGTTTCTCAGCATTTACTAACACCTAAAAACCTATCTTTCCCATCCATAAGTCTCCCTAAATTTCTCTTAAGTCCTCCATCACTGCTTATCTGTTTTCATATAACTTACAGTGCTTCATCGGAGGACCTCCAGATCACAATTGTTCCAGATTAGGCTTCCAATCTGATGGAAAGAACTACATCCCATTCATTTATGAAGCAGGACATAATTATTCAGTGTCTTACTAAGGGCTTCATTCACAGTTTAACTCCCTCATTAGTATTCCCTGAGCACACTAAATCCTTTTAGCGCTTGTATATGCACATACACCCAACTGACAAACTGTACAACTAATCACCTTTTTAATTTCAACTCTTTCTCTTGCTTTCAGCTGATCTACTGAGTTTTCCAGTTCTCAAGTACTATTAGCTTGCAAATATTGCAAAGGAACTTAACACTGAAGTTCAATTACAGCAGCAAAGCTTTTTGTCACTTCTGCATTCCATTCAACTTTAGGTTTCTAGATGTACATAGAGGGGAACAACAACAAAAATAAGAAAAATGCAGACAGGCAGGAGAGAGTCCAAAGGGGAGCACCACAAAGATGATCAAAGGGCTGGAGAATCTGCCTCACAAGACTGGATGAAGGAGTTAGGTCTTTCCTCCTTGGAGGAGAGAAGACTTGGTGGACCTTATTATCACAGTATTCCAGTACCTGAAGAGCAGCTACAAAGATGATGACAGCTCTCTTCATAAGGAGCCGCGTGAAGAGGACAAGGGACCACAGGTGCATGTTGTAGCATATCAAGATGTCTTCTGGTACAATTTTACATGTTGATATTTTTATTTTATCTTCATTTTACAGGAAGAACAAGCATTCACTGCAGCAACCTCAAAGGGACATGCATGAGCCCCCATCACTAGATGTTTTCATGATGTGATTGGACGAGGCACTAGATAATCTCACCTAGGCACCCCTTCCCACAGAAATCTGAGCCTTTCGAGGGCATTTCCTACAGCAGTGTATCTCAAAAGAAAAAAAGAAGTTATCCTTTATTTTCTGCTTTATTGCAGCAGGATTACTTTAACTTTCAATATCATCTGAAAATTGGTTTCCTAATACCAACTTGTACAGAGGATAATTCTGATTAGTTTTCCACATCTTTATCATTTAATTCGATAGGACTATTAGAACCCATTTCTATATGGTCTCTTCCTGCAGTACTTCTACCTGCTCCTTCCTGCACACACCTTAAGATGTTTCCTATTTTACTGAAGTCCACTTGATAGTTTATACTACAAATATTTCAATCTTGTCAAGTCTCATTTGATAGCCAGAAGTTAGAGATGCACACATTTACTCTAAGAGCTGCTTAAGCAAATCACATTGCTGATACAAAAGTGCATTCTATTCTCCATTTCTCAGCTCAAAACTAAAATTCTCATTCTCCACCAAGGCCCAGAGCAAGTGCAACATGACATTATGTGGAATACAGCCACTAAATATTTCAAACACCAATAGATAAAATGGCAAGCAAAGCACAAGAAATATTATTAGTTCACCAGTCAGTGCTTCGACAGCTTTCCAGAGACTGCAAAAACCCCATCCAGCCTTCATGTGTAGGAAGTATGTTGTCAAGATTTGAGTGATCTTCAAGAATAACAGACACATTCAGAACTTTTAAACTAAGTCTGACAATACTGACTTCCCTGCTTTAAGTTCTGTACATCAAGAAGTAGATACTAAAGACCTAGGACCAGTGCATTAAGCTGTTTAAGTCTGCCTCCCAACAGCAGGATTGCAGGCATGGTGCACCCCTTCATATAAACTACAGAAAGAATAATTCAAGTTTGCCTTGTTAACATTAGGGACACTACAAATCAAGTCTAAATATCATCTTCTCTCAACAAATACCTCTCATATCCTCCCATCATTTACACTCAAAAAATGGGTTATAGATGAAAGCAGGCGGATACTGGAAGTATCAAGACCAGTTACATGTGTGACAAATGGCATGCTCCAACAATGATATGCAATTAAACGCACAATTAAAAGCTCTCAACATTTTGTCTGTCCCTAGACACCACAAATGCATCTCTACAACTTACAGTTGGAAAATAAGTTCCTTTTCTTAGAAGAGGATTGTCAGCCACTGACAGCAAGATTCAACAGGCACACTTACATAGCTAGGTAACAATTTTTTTTTTTTTAACAAGGTCGTATACTCTACAGGAAGGACAGTATTCCATACCTTGTGCAAGCATGTTAAACTCCAAGAACAGTGCTATGTGATAAAGCTCCATAGCTTCTTCAGCCCTAGTCATGTTTAGTTTTCCTGCTACAAGAGCTTGAACTTCACTTAAACTGCCCACTGAAGGGCTGGAGTGCAAAACTGAGAGGTCCACCACATCTGTATACATACAGTTCAAAATGACCTTAGCGTATTTTTTTGGTATGATTGATTCATCCAATATAATTCTGGTTGGAGTTCGTAGAGTTCTGTCTGTGATTTCTTCACCGGTTCGTATCCTTCTCTGCAGCAAGTGACGGAAGAATGGAGATCGTGACGAAATAATAGCTTTGTGAGCTCTGAGCTCTTCATCTAGACAGTTCTGACTTCCCCCAAAAGTTTCAACTAAGTCAGAGTTGGATGAAAAGCTAAGAACCACATCATAGTAGCACATGTAGTCAAACAGGGCCCGCATGTCAACATCTAAGGAATTTGGTGTTCCAAATTCTTCACTAAGCTGCACAAGGATATCAACATTTTGGAATCTTGAATCCTCCACTCCAAACTCTCCAGTATAAAGGTAGTGTAGCAAAGCAGAAAACATAGGCATATCTATGCCGGCTGTGTTAATATCCATTATTATTTCTGCCCCATACTCCGGTGAGGAGGAAAGCAGTGTCTTAAAAAATGGACACCTTGCTGCCAGTATCGCACGATGCACAGGAAAACAAGTTTCTTGAAATATTAAGTCTACATCAGTACAGTATTTGTACTGATAAAGTTCAGCCATGTCTTTTTGTAGAGTCCTGGCTTCTGGTCTTGCCAAATTAGCTTGTAGATAGAGTTCCTTTAAGGCTGATGTCCCTTCGTACTCCTCTACCAATGCATTAACATCTCTGACATCCCAGCCCGAGAGGAGTTCGCGCATTTGCTTGGCGTGATCAGCAGATCGGCTAGATTTCCGACGCTTAATGAATTTCTTTTTGAGGGTGGCAAGGCCAGAGGTTTTCTTTTTCTTGTCTTGAGGTTTCTCATGGCCATGGTCAAGGCTGTACAGCTTTGATTCACAGCCATAACCCTGATGAGAGTAGGATGATGTCCCTGAAGGCAAAAAGGAAAATTGAACACATTTATTCTTAAAATTTCAAAGGAAGGTTCCATATCACCCAAACATCAATGTCTCTGCACATAACTGTTTTCCCTTTTCATCAGATAATCCAGCAAGTGAAAAGCCTGACTGAAGCTTTTTCTAGGCATTTAGAACAACTTTTACCCATAAAAATGAAGTATACATTTGGGGGGAGGGTTTACTCAATTAAGAACTAAGTATTGTCAGCTGATGTAGCTTTGTAACACATGGCACACTTGTCTAAGCAGAAAGAGAACGAGGGTCATAACATTACAAGTGGCACTGTACTAACTTCAGAAGGTGAAAAACACAGCTGCCTTCAAAAACTCCAATCTGAGCAAAACAGTAGCACCTTCCCCCTCCCCCTTCAAAGGGTTTTTCAAGTTGTGGAAACATCACTTGACACTAGAGGAACAAGAAAAGCATACCTGACATCAGCTAGTTATTCTAAGAAACAAGGGAAGAGACCACAGTACCAAAACAGTCAGGGACACTGAGGACAATGAATTAGTTTTCAATGCAAATTTAACAAGAAATTATAAATTCTGTCATAGAGACAAGTAATGCCTGAAGTTAAACACAAAACAGGCTTTTTCTCCACAGATGCTAATTTGTGCATGCACTCCATTTAAAAGACTGTGGAGAGTATAAATTTTACCATATTAAAGACATCCTTCAAATAGAGCATAATTATACAAAAGTACACACTTTATCCCAAAAAATCTTATAGGGAAGTTGTGATCCAAACATGTCATTAAATGAAAAATGGATTCCCCTGGACAACATTACAATCCTGAGCTGTTCTGCTCAATGGACCTTTAATGATTGTCATTTTGAGGCTAGCTGCATATACAGTAACTCCAACAGCAATTTAGTAAGGGAGAGGATTTAGAAACCACATTTCTCAAAGAAATGGAAAACTGAAGTAATGTTTTAGTAAAGTAGTTAGAAAGTATAGTTTAAACAGAAACATGACTCATGTTAAAGGGTTATTTTCTAATTTATTTACAGAACTCACTAAACCAGATGGTGAAAAACATCAGACATGACAGGAAAACAAAAAACATAAATAAATCCAACTGCTTCCAGACAAGAGAGGAAACCCAGATGACATTTGCAAGTGGTAGATACATTAATAACATTTTTATCTGAAATACTATTTGTACATATTCTATTGGGAATAGTTAATGTGTTTCCATCAGTACACTTGCATAGCTTCACAACTTGAAACCTTTTCTGGATCTTTAAGTTCAAAGCACATCCAACCACCTGAGTTTCTGGGACCTTTTATAACACATTCTATCATTGCACTCAGTTACATTTGTTTCAGGTGGATTGATGCAATGTTGTTTTGCTATGCTATTTTGACAGTGATGTTATGGGCTAGTCTCAAAGCACAGTGCTTTTAGTTATCACTTTATTTCCGGTAATTATTTTTTGAACTTTCAAATAAAAATTTTTAATTTCCCCAGTGTCTTTCAGAGCACAGCAACTGTAGCAATCTAAGGTTTCTATTAAGTTGTTTTATTTAAGCCTTTAATTCTAAGTAACCTCACACACTGGCTTTTATTCCAAGCTAAATAAAAATCCCCCAAATCATATAACACAATGGTTTTAAGATTCCTCTATTAGTGAAAACTTTAGAAAAGAACTTTGCTTTGAGGAAACCTCTAGCCATACTATCCATGCTACACTGGGTCTTCCTTGATCAGGCATTATCTTATCATACTGATATTTCAAGATAGAAAAGTAAGTATTTAGAAGTTGAAAACAGCAGTAGCTCGAGACAATTTCAATGAGGCTGTGTGCCAAAATCTACCATTAAAAAAATTCTTTCACATAGTATACCAGTATTACAATAGAAGAGTAGACATTTGGTCTCCTGCTGATAGATACAGGACTAAAAATCTCTGCTCCATTTAAAGAATTATCAATTACATTTCAAAATGAAAGTATAGCTACACTTTGGTCACCCTATAATAATAGATACTGCTGTAAGACAAAAACACTGGCTAATTTCTATTTGAAATATTTTGGATTCGAATTGCAAATTTAAGTATGCAGATTATTCTCTTACATTCTGCTGAAGAAAAACTAGGACAACACAAGTCTCAATTTTAAATGCTGTTAGAAAGCAATAGCTATTTTATGCCCCTAGACCATATCTACCTTTGAGTAGATAAATATTTACAAGAAACAGATGACTGCCAAGAGAAACTACTTGGGCACTTTACAATGAATAATGGGATCTGTCTAGTCCTTTGCGTGCCTACACATTTTAAAATCTAATTATAGAGCTCTATTTAAAAATAAACATCTTGAACAGATGTACCACCCTTGAAAATGGTGTGAAATCCTCCCCCTGAACACTGTAGACAAAACAGCAAAGAGATGTTTTAAGCTTTTGCTAAAGCCAAAGTACTTTTTACAGTAAGAGCACCACATTATTTTCACTGATTTACCTCTTCTTTATAAACTGCAAAGTCAGCATTAAGTCAAGTAACAATTGGGAGCTCACCCTATGAAACTGTTTTACCAAATCAGTTCTCTACTCTAAACATTCTATGTTTACTGTGTAAGGTGGTAGCACGTTTCAACGGTAAAGTAGCATGTCAAAGAGAAACTGTACTTCTGAATCCAGTGTCCTGGAATAAGGACTCTAATACATGTTGGGTATCTAGCATAGCTCTAGTCCCCCATATTTCCAGTTCTGCTTTGGGGCAGTAAAGAGATCTAATGCTTTCTATACTAAAAAAAAAATCTATTAAAAATGGATTTACAACATCATTATGCAACAAGTGGTGGAAGCCTCAGCTATCAATTTTAAGAGAGACTTGTTTTCTCCTGAGAGCTACACAAACCATACATCTGAGAGTCAAGATGAAAGAGACAAACTCCACAAAGTGGGGAAAGAGATGTACACCTATATTGCAGCTAGCACACTTACTAGTTTTCTCAAGGAAGTGTCGCCACAACTGAAGGTTTCAGTAAGAATTTTAACCAGAACACTCATCTGCCTTTCCTGAGATGACAGCCACACAACCCTCCTCAAGGGAGTCTCGACCACGGGTTTTGATAGGTAATGGAAATTAGTACATCTCTCAACACATTATTCAATAGGCTTCCATTTTGAATTTAATAGTTAAGAGCATCAATAAATCCTTCCACATACCAAGTAGAAAGTTACCAGGGAGTTTAGTGAAACCTTTGGAATTCTCCCCTCTTAAAGTCTGCCTGCATTCAGGTCTGTATGGGTTTCTCTTGGTTCAAGAGTGGCAGATAAATAGCAAGACAAGCAATAAACAACATTTTGGCTGCAATTTTAGAAATGTGCACACACACACACACAGGGCAAACCTCTCAGTATTGTTAGTTATGAGACACTGAAATACACAGACTTAAGGGGGTCTTTACAGCATGGATATCCAAGACATCAGTACTAAAAGTCCTTCCCTGCAATGCTGTAAACAGTGTATAGAGAGGTTCTTTAGCCAGAGCACAGGTCTTTACAAGTCAGCTTGTGGGCTGTCCTCTCCTCAATCTGAAGTTGGGAGTGTCACAAAAGCAGAGACAGCAGAAATACTACAAAGCAAGTCAATTTTTCCTCTGCTAAGGATATCACTGTGCTTTCAGTGGTGATTAAGAAGTAATACTGAATATCAGCAACTACTTATTCAGTTCTGCAAGCAAAGACAAAAATAAGTTTATAAAGCATTTATGTTATTTACTGCTAAGATCATTCTTCAGTCTGTCAGGATTGTGGGTTTTTTAAAGCAAGATTTATCTCCTCAAAGACTGCCTTCTTTTAGGTTCATTACATAACTATTCATTATTTATAGTGTGATGGTACTTCGATCTACACTGAGGTCTTTCTACACTAGAATGAAAAGCACAAAGGTAATACTTGCCCCAGTTTCAAGGGGGATAAGAAAAAAAATCTTAAGAGCACTTCAACTCATGTTTCCAGTTAAGCAAGGTCCTTGCTTGTAAATCATACTGTTAAAGACAGTATGCAACCCATTCCCCGTTTACAGGAACAGGACAAGGACAGGAGAAAGTTGTCTTCAAGACTACTTATTTTAACAGGCTTATCAGATATACCTTCTAGCAATAGTGAAGTAATTCACTCATGTTAGACACAAAGGAAATACTACAGTGAATATGATACAAGAGTTTTATATGCTAAAATGCAGTTTCACAGAAGATCCAAGAAAGAAGAGTAGAAATTTAGTAGTAACCAATAACTGCTCCTGACCCGGGAAAATTAGTATGCATGCTTTAATTATCAGAATCTCCACTTTAAATAACCTGACATACGTGTTTACTATGAAATGGCAGATCAACTCATTGCCTACACAGGCGAAACAGATACTACATGGTACTGAATTTTGTGCACGATTGAGTTCAAATGGATTCAAACTGGTGACCGAGAAAATAAAAGCTCTGCATAACATTACTGCAAGCAAATCAAATCCAGTGCATGCATGTAAAAGACCTGCTGGATTATAAGTGAAAAAAACTAAGTATTACCTATGAATGTCTGTTGTGCCTGTGCATTTCCCCCTACCCTTGGGGAACACGAGTGAGGGTAGTTAGATGCATTAGCACCCATTTTCTTCAGTCACTCAGGCATGCCGCCTGCTGGCTCTTCAATGCATAATCCCATAATCCTTCATAAATCTTCAATCCCAGGTCCAGCATTCTGTTGCTCCATTTCTGAAGAACAAAAACAAGTAAATTACTACATTTTTTTCCAGTAGGCATTAAATTATTTATATCAAATAAAACAGCTTGCAATACACAGCATTTTCAAAAATATTGGTTTAGACCCAGCCATCAAACATTTCCAAAATAATTTAATCCTTGAAATAAAAATCTAAAATAAAAAGTTTCAAAACCATACAATTTGACAAGACATTCACAACTCAGTACAATAGCTGCAACAAGGAACTGGATAGCTATCACACTTTTTGTTAGAATTCTTCGAGTAGGAGTTGTTCTGGACTAGATAGGCTCTTTTAATTACACCAAGACTTTTCACGTGTGCCAATATGTTTACACAGCTGTAAAAAAATAAAAATCACAAATTGAATTATGCTGAAAGACAGAATAAGAAGACAATCCTGCTTTCAGCTGCACTTTGATTTCATAACATTCACATAATTCGGTCCTACTTTTAAAGTTCAGACTAGCACACAGAAGCAGGTTCATAATATTTTTAAAAGGCATTTAAGCATTCATCTACTGTTTTATTAGGCAATTTAAAGTGTTCAAATCTCCTCAGAGTTGAATTCCTAGAATAAGCACACAAGCATATTCTACTTCATTCCTGTATCAGCAGCACTAAAATATTAATACTGCAAAATGAAAGTTACCACAACTGAGAACTACCTCTGCCAACTGAACTCATGTGCCCACATCCAAAACACACACAACAAACATGCAGGTAAGCTATACAAAGGTCAAGTCTACAGAAAGACTTTTTTAGACTCCCTCCATTCCATATTGCAAATACATAGCCAAACTCTACTTCACTAATCACTGTTAGCTATATGCTCCAAACTTTACCTCCTTTCTCAAGGCCCTGATGGCACCTTAAATTGGACAAGCACATGGCACACAAGAACGTGTGTTTCAGGGAACCTGCAGCACTGTTCCAGCAGTTCAGAGGAGGGAGTTACTGTGAGATAGGATTTTAAACAGAGAGGCATTGCCTCTTAGTAGTAGGCAAAGCAGATCCTGAGGAGCAGAAAGATGCAGGCCAGGAAGGTTAAGGCTGCAAAATGCTGTAGGCATAACAGTGGGTGGGGTGGGAGGGGGAATGCAAGGACTGGCTACACAAAGAGGAAGAGCAGAGAAATGTTTGGAGACCTGACTTCAAGACATGGGTACATGAAAGAGCAAGGCATAGGACTGAAGCATTATGAAGCAGGAGAGAGTACATGATTTTCAACTATCTGATGCCTCAGAACAAGGTTCCTAAAAGTCAAGCCTTTTGGTATTTGTGGTCTATGAGATCAGATGTTTTCAAAAAGAAAGCACAACAGCTCACACTCTGACACAACTACAGGCAGAACAGCTGCTGCTGAGAGCACACAGCCCAGGTCTGCCTCACACAGCTGCGGTCTGCTCATCACTAGCTAAATTCTGCCAAGGCAGGAGACAGGACCCTACAGCACAGCAGCTTTCCTGGTATTACACAAGCGAGCTTGAGCCCATCCACAGCCTTGGAAACGCAGAGAGGGAGGTCCCACCCCTGCCCTCCCTAGCTAGGTGGCAATGTCTCCTCAATTCCACATAACCTGCTGCTTCTCCTGAACTTTATGCAAGCTTCAGCTTGCTACACATCAGAAAACAAAAATAAAATACCTTCCTACATAAACAGTGAGCCTGCTCAGGGTGAGGTATGAACCAGGGCACTTGCAATATGGGTGACATCACACCAGCACCAGTAAATCTCAGCAGACACACTGCTGGACTGGTTCAGTCTTAGCCAATGCACGCACTCGTTTTCTTCCTTGCACAGAAATGGGCTGACTACTTTAAGGTAATCGAATCCATATAGATGCAGACTTCTCCATACACTAGAAGCTCCACTGATTTAAGAGAAAACACCTGGAAAATAATTTCATTAAAACAGTGACACTTCAAGTGATTTGTGTACCCACACAGTAATTGCTTAAATGTGCCATCTACTTCCAGATGGAATTCATTACACTCAGCACAAGCTTTGTGGATATCATTTGGTCTGAATGTCAACTCTCACAAATAAAGGTCAGCATCCCAAGTAGATATGCCAACAACTTCCCCTTTCTCAGCTAAAAGTGGACTTGGTTTGTTTGGAAAATTCTGGAATCATGCCCTTGCTATTCCACTTCGTGTTCAGCTCTGCTGTGATAACTTGTCTACTACATATCTACTAATACTCTTCAATTCTTCCTGACATGGGAAGAGACCAGGAGCTAAAGTAAAAGGAGTGAAGTGTGGTGGGTGTTTTGCTAGCAAGCACTACAGCACAACCAAGTCTTATCTTCAAGGTTCACACCCTCCACCTTATCAGTGACATGCATACCCAGAAGATAGAAGGAAAGTGATAACGGAATATATGCAACTGTTTAAAAAAAAAAGGATATAGATTACTATAAAAATGTAAACAGTACAAAAAGTTCCTAAAACGTAAGATACATAATTTTATTCAGAGATTTACCACAAAAGCCTAACACATTAAGCTGAAGTATCATGCAGAATATCAATATTCAGATCACTACATTTAAAATATGTAACTTATGTAAGAGTAAAAAAGTGTCACATTAAAGCTGTATAGGTACATAAATACATACAATGCATTTCAGTAGGCACTGGGGTTAGACATTTAGAGATGTCAAAACTTCCCAAGCTTCCTTTCAATTTTAACCATGCACTGCTTGGCCACATGTATATGAGCTGACTTAAGAGGTTTTTGCATCTTGAATTCAACCAAAACATAGTTCATAAAACATACGCTTTTTTATCCTCGTCGCTCAAAAATGATCATCGCTTTAGTCCCACCTTTGTCCTTTAACTCACATATCAACTAAAAAAAAAATACAAAGGCTGTATCTTCATTACATCATCAAGCTTTAAGAGATAATGTTATATAACCCATGCTGCACTTCCCAAACAATTTAAGCTAACAGCAGTGACAAACTGTCCTGGAAGAATCCCCACCTACCTCTCTTCATTGTCATCTCCACTCTCCTTATCTTGTTTGTTTGGGCCAAAATACTCCACAAACCAGATAAACTGATTCACATCAAAACCAACCTAGACAAGAAATTCAAACTACCAGGTACTAAATTGGTCTGTTATGGCATCACAGGGATACCCTTGCCGACACAGCTGGAAAAAGAAAGAGGACCATGGGGAAAAAGCTGTTAAGGCCAACATTGCATCTTCTGTCAGCAAGGTGTACTTGAACCAGTTATGGCTTCAGGAGCACTCCTTTTTTGGTTGTTTCTTTGCTAGTCCACTTCAGCCTCAACACTAAACCTAGTCTACCTGCACACAAGACATTCTTGCACATAACCTGCTGAGTCTAGACCAAATACATCAGTTACAGCATAAAATATCAAACCAGGAATGATCTTTTTAATAGTAAAAGACAGCTGTAGAGAATAAACATAAAGAAACAACCCCAAACAATTAAGATCCACAAAGGGAAGGTTTAATTTTTAAAAAAGTTACCCAGCATCTCTAAGTCTTCCTACCGAAGCTTCCCTATTTCAATTTAGGCAAAGAAGTTCTTAAATCTGATTTCAGCCTCCGAAAACAGTCATGGAATTTGTCTGTTTAAAAAAAACTACCGTCAGGTGAACTTTTCCTTGTCTTTTAAGTTCATGCATCCACATAAGCATTATCAAAACCTAAATTGAACACCTGAAACAAGATGTCCGTGAGCAGTTACGCACGTGTACACACTGCTGTATGTATACAGAAAAAAGTTAGATTATGTAAAAAGGTTGTTTCAACAACAACAAAAAAAAAGAGCCTGAACTACAGATATAGTATATGAAAACTGTTATATGTAATCAGGAAGCTTTATAAGCCAAAATTACCATCGCAAACCCTACAAAAAGCACAGAAGTGACTTTCGGATTATACTTATATTCAGAGCATAATAAAACTTAAAATAAACACAAGTCTAGTTAAAAGTTTCAGTACCTGAAAGAAGTTTCTTAGTCTTCACTGAACCTAAAAATCTTAAGAACTTAAGACTTGCATCTGAGGTCTCTGGGCTGACAGCCAGGAATTTCTGTATTGGGAATTCTGATTTAACAGAAAGTTTGTGTACAGAATGGACTCTGGGTAACAGTGACACGTTGTTACAGACATCATTCAATACAAAGGTTTCATAAAGTTTCCCGTAGTTCACTGGAATACAATTAATATAAAGGGCAAAGTGGGGAGCATTACAACATCTTTTTCAACCACAAAAATCTGACTCCCCGCCCCCGAAATTTTAAAACTTTTTAAAATTTCTTCTGGAGTTGTTGTCATAGGTCTGCGATCTTAGCATGCTATTTCAAAGCAGGAAATCTTAAGTGGATGTACATACTTATGCTCAATTTCTTGGAGGGGCAGCTGACACACCAGGAGATTGTGCAGTCATTCAACAGGATTTAGACAGGCTGGAGAGCTGGGCAGGGAGAAATTGAATGACGTTTAACAAGGGCAAGGGTAGGGTATTGCATCTGGGGAGGAACAATCCCAGGTACCAGTACAGGTTGGGGACTGGTCTGTTGGAGAGCAGTGCAGGTGAGAGGGACCTGGGGGTCCTGGTCAATAGCAGGATGACCATGAGCCAGCAGTGTGCCCTTGTGGCCAGGAAGGCCAATGGCATCCTAGGGTGTGTTAGAAGGGGGGTGGCTAGTAGGTCAAGAGAGGTCCTCCTCCCCCTCTACTCTGCCCTGGTGAGACCTCACATGGAGTACTGTGGCTAGTTCTGGGCCCCTCAGTTCCAGAAGGACATAGAATTCCTTGAGAGAGTCCAGTGCAGGTGCCAGCAAGATGATGAAGGGAGTGGAACATCTTCCTTATGAGGAAAGGCTGAGGGAGCTGGGTCTCTTCAGCTTGGAGGAGACTGAGGGGTGACCTCATTAATGTTTATAAATATGTTAAGGGTGAGTGTCAGGAGGATGGATCCAAGCTCTTCTCAGTGATGGCCAGTGACAGAACAAGGGGAAATGGTTCCAAACTGGAACATAGGAAGTTCTATCTGAATATAGGAAAAACTTTTTCACTGTGAGGGTGACAGATCACTGGGACAGGCTGCCCAGAGAGGTTGTGGAGTCTCCTTATCTGGAGACATTCAAGACCAATCTGGACACGTTCTTATGTGATCTAGTCTAGATGATCCTGCTTGGGGGGTTGGACTGGATGGTCTTTCGAGGTCTCTTCCAGCTCCTTATATTCTGTGATTCTTCCTGGTTTTATATTTTAAATTTAGGAGTAAATGTATCACAGGCATACCTTCCTCATATTTGCTTAGATTTTTATCTAGACCAAGATTACTGTGCTCTTTTGCCCCAACAGGTTCTCTCATGCAATCAGGAAATGGAACAGTAACACTGGACAAGATGACAACATTCAGAAGTAAACTGGTACATTTTTGGGGATATTTTGGGAAATAAAAAAAACCCAAAAGACCCCACTTTTATGCTTACAGTCCCAGTATAGAAATACTTCAATTAAATTTTGATAAGGACAACCCTGTTTTCATAAATTAGGTAAATAAACTAAGAGAGAAAGAACTTGTTAGAATGGAGCTCTGTTATTGGCCCAGAGGTACAGCCTACCTACTGCCTTAACAACCTGAACATGCCTCCCCCAGAGTTCTGGTGATCAATGCAGAGCCTTGAGCCAAAGGAACTCAGGAACAAGCCCCACGTTCAGCAGAACCCTACTACAGCTTCCATGCACTGGGAGGTGTCCCAAGCCAAGCACTGCCATGCTGGCTGTCACATGGTATCCCTACCCGAATTACCAACTGGCAACATCCACAGGGATAAACACTTAAAAGTGAGCAGTTAGTTGCTCATGGTTGGAGTGCCATCTGATTGTTCAGATATGCATTTACTATCTACCTCATCTTCTTGCCATCCTACTCAGGGAGGGGGTTCTCCAAGGATAGGGAGCTGACAGGAAGCAAATACCACCTATCTGGATCCTTCTCTTATTCCATGGAGAATGCACAAGTCTCCAATCTCAAGAGAACACATGCTCAAAGACAGGGTGCATATGGGAGAGCATCCTTAAAAGAAACTGTGTAATTAGTAAGTAATTTTCTGCTTAAAAGAAGCAGCTGAAGTTTTGAAGGACCAGATTACACAGCTTGACAAACATGCAAATCCACATAAAGCCTATTTTGCCTCACTATAATCCAGTCAAGCAATCAACCTTTATCTTTATTCAAAATTACCTGGGTGATGCAGCTGAAAGGTTCCGTTTGGATTAGTACTGTGAAGAAGTGAGGAACATATAATGTTCTTCATGATTTGGGTTTAGGAATCTGTGTTACTTCATGATTAACTGCATTGGAAAGAAAAATTGAACTATTAAGCAAAATACCAAAACCTTAAGCCACATCAGCAGTTACAGGCACATGAGGGCAAGAAAAAGCAGATATAACTAGATTACAGAAGCAACTGCACTGCTTAGTGCTTTGCTGAAAATCATGTGCTCCAAATATCAAAGAACCCTTTCTTACAGTTAAGCGTGGATTTTAAAGCCCTTTATTTTTCATGAAGTAGTAGTTTGCCAGTAAGTTCTGTACAAATGGAGGCAGCAAAAACTCTGCAGTAGTCCTGGCTTTTTTCTCTTAAAATTCAGTCCAATGATTCTCAACAAACCTAGCAATAAAAAAAAAAAACTTGTACCAATTTTCAACATTTCCTCTGAGGAACCAGATTATAAGTGAAAGAAATATATTCAGACAGAGCATAGAGGTTTTTAGTCTGGAAGTCAGGTACACTACAGAAGAAAAAAACATTAAGATGCACTCTGACAGATGAAAAGACACAGAACATAAATAAAAAGGCTCTTTTGAATCAGTCTTTGCAAATGCCGTTCAAAGTAGGACTTTTGATGATCAGCAAAGCGATTCAGGGTATTATGTGAATGTGTCTGTCGTGGTTTCACCCTAGCTGGAGCTGAACACCACGCAGCTGCTCTCTAAACTCTATCCTAACTGGAACCAGGACAGGGTCCAACCTAAAAGGAATTAAGTTATATCATCAGCAGGGAGAGACTGGTCAAATCACTAACAGCACAGCAAAAGCAGGTGCTATCAGCATATTTTATTCCCCTAATTAAAAAATTTCTAGCACCTAAAAACCAAACACACAAAGCACACTGACTAAATTAATTACAGCGATACAGCTCTGCACAGAGTTTTCCTATACTGCCAAATGAATCTTCATCTCTGTATATCACCAACACTTCCAACTGATTGCAAGCACCCACTAAATTTTCCAAAAGTCTATTCTGACTGATGGTACTCGCATAAAAGCCTTAACTTCCTAAAGCTGAATTCAAAACACTTCTAGCAAAATCAGCCAGAAGTCACTTACTGCACTCAAGGACTCTCTTCAAATGAGAAGAGGTATTCTTCAATGACTTTCCATTTTTTAGAATTTCACTTGAAATGAGCATTATCTTATTCAGACACTAAGTGTCATTAATTCTACTTGGTAAGAAATTCAGACAAACGCAGATACATTTAGTATCTTTATCAATATAACTGAACAACATAATTAGATATGAACACACCTATTTACAGGGAAAATTAGGATAATTCATTTTATCCAATCTAACATTACAAAATATTCTGACATACATTCTCAGATACTTTGAGCAGTATGAAAGTTTTTCCAAAAGGCCTCTTCTGAGCAAACAAACATGCTTCTGTTTAAGAAAGGCAAATCCTCTTTAGTATAATAAATCTGTGAACACATCAGTTGGTTAAGACAGAAAAACCCTTCCATGTTACATTAAAAGTACCTCTCCAAAAAAGGGCCTGACATTTTAAAGTAGGTCTTCTCCCACCCCAGCCTAGCCCCACTCCCCACCAAAGGTCTGGCCAACACTCAGTTGTCTTGTCAGGTAGTAACTTTAACTCAGTCAAATTTCAGCTAAATTCAGCTTTGGATACCAAGATTGAATACCACCCTGATAAAAGCACTGTTTTCCTCTCTGTTCCAGAGAGTGCCCATCCTTCATTGCAGCAGTAATCTCAGTCATCTGCTTCTTTCTTCCTCTATGGGCAAGGCAGGAATGGAACAAAACTAGGAATTCTCCACACAAAACTGTCCCACCTCTATACAGTGCATTTCATGGGCTTCCTAATCAAGTACCCCTTATCTGTCCACAGGATCATTGCTTTGTCTTGAGCAGGGCAGGTAATCTTTCTTCTCTTCAGTTTTCAAAAATTCATATGATTTCATTCTATTTTCTTTGTGAGTGCCCCCAAAGATCCTTATTTCATAGAGAAAGGGAAATTCTCTTGCTCGAGCTGTGACCCAACCACAACACAAGATGCTGTTTTCAATTAGCAAGTCTACCAAGACAGGGAAATCTTGGCTCAAACCCCAACCATATGGAAGATCTGTCTCTGGAGTTTAACAATACTGATTCTCAAATCAAGAACCATCTCAGTGGGGTAATACCCTGCAGCCTCCATGTACTGGAGACATTTTCCCTTTTCTGCAGGTTCAATTATTTCACAGAAGCCATTCACTCTGAATGAGGATCTGGGAGTTTCCTGACACAGCAGTGCTTCTACATTCAGTGCAGTTCCATGTGCCACACCTCCTCCCATAACATGGTTCCACTGAGGGAGCATTAAAGTTACTAAGGCAATCCCAGACACTATATATCTACACAAAGTAAGCAGCACCTGTACTCTCTTCACAGAATTGTAGGGCTTTGAAGGGACCTCAGAGATCATTGAGTCCAGCCCCCCTGCCAAAGGAGGTTGCCTAGAGCAGGTCACACAGGTTGGCATCCAGACAGGTCTTGAATATCTCCAGAGAAGGAGACTCCACAACTCCCCTGGGCAGCCTGTTCCAGTGCTCCATCACCCTCACCATGAAGTTCCTTCTCACATCGGTGAGAAACCTCCTGTGGTCCAACTTGTGACCACTGTCCCTTGTCCTGTCCCCACAGGCCACTGAAAAGAGATTGGCCATCTCTCTTTGTCTCCCATACTTCAAATATTTACAAACATTGATGAGATCCCCTCTCAGTCTTCTCTTGTCAAGGCTGAACAGCCCCAGCTCACTCAGCCTTTCCTCACAGGGGAGATGCTCCAGGCCCTTTACCATCCTTGTGGCCTCCGCTGGACTCTCTCCAGGAGATCCCTGTCTGTTTTGTACTGGAGAGCCCAGAACTGGACACAGGACTCCAGGTGAGGCCTGACCAGGGCAGAGTAGAGGGGGAGGATCACCTCCTTCCACCTGCTGGCTACGCTCCTCTTAATGCACCCCAGGATCCCATGATCCCTTATGACTTTCTATTTCAATGCACCTTCAAAAAAGTATCCTTTTGATCACACAGTTAAGAGTCTTTAGAGGAAAAGTAGTATGATACTGCTTGGCGTTTTCCCCATCAATAGTTCCAGCATCCCAGTACTGGAACAGACTGAAAAACATAGACCTGTGTACCAACCAGCCCTTCCACACGGGGGAACTCTTGATAAATCAGTTGTTGACTGCAGCCAATACAAGATGACAGAGGTGGTCAGTAAAATCCTCATCCTGCCAGCCATTGTATCAGAAACATCATCCTGTGGTATTCCCATTATTTGAAGCCATTACCAACATCATTCCTCATTATTTCAGTGTTTCTGCATAACCCTCTTCCTTTCTGCACAAGCTTAGGAGATGCTTAGTGACAGAAATATACATATCACCACTTCCACTGAAAACCTCTGCCCATGGCTATAAAAAAAGCTATTAGCAATATTGCTATATATTCAAAGCAATCCACATCTCTCCCAATGTACCACTATTCTTTGTTCTGTACACCATCCTCTCCATGGATCCTTTTGTCATCACACAACACTGCATTTGACCCATGCAGCCTTTTCTCTCCAATACAACAACAGCCTAAAGTATAAGTTGCTAGCATCAACTCTTATACATTTAAAACTAATGGATTAATCTATTTACAGTAGAAAAACTTGAAGGTGAAACAGACAGGCACAGTAGAGATTTCAAAAGGGTTTCCTAGTGAGCACAGTTCATTTCATGAGACATACCAGGAATTTTATTAAAGAAACATTTTCCTCATTCAACAAAGCATTAAGTCAGTGGTAAAACTGACATTTCAGCTACAGTTTAGAGTTTCTACAATAACGGTCACAAGCCACAAGTCCTGGATCCAACCAAATCACAGTTCCAATCTGGACTCAAAATGCATTATTTGGTGCATGCAAAGACAAGCCAGTTCACCAAAACTCTGGCTCTGCACATATTTATTTAGCAGCTCTGTTACTGCAACCATCTTCCCAAAGCTCCTCTGTTATGTCCACAACCAAACCAGGCTATTCTACCCTGTAGAATTTCTCTCTGCAGTGTAATTAGCTCCCTGCATCAATTTAACGACGGACAGAACAGCAAGAAAAGGCTGCTTGCTCCCCATATGTCATTTGACTAATACTCAGTTGGCACAGCATTCAGGAAAATAAACATTCCCATGCACTCCTGACAACAGGAGAGCTCCTCCTTTCATTCTAGCACACATTTGGGAAGCCACTGAAGTCCTATCAGGGACTTGACCAGCCCACATTTGTTTTCAGATGACCTTTTGGTGTGACTGCAACAGCCACTGCCCCAGTACAGCACAGCCTCCACCTCCCTTCAGTGAACTACAACTTTCAATGCCAGCATCTTTAAGCAGGAAGCTATAAGACTTCTCTTACAATACACTATTTCTGTAACATAGCTCAAACTGAAGAGTAGGAAAAAGATTACCTTCAAACTGTCTGTAAAGCAAGCACAGTCCTAGCTGCAACTACTGCCAGGATCCATCACGGCAACGCTCACTGTATGTAGCTTCTTGAACTGCTGTGTCTTCCTTGTTCTATATTTGTGCAGTTTGTTTCTCCCTTCAACTATGCCTTGGTTAGCAGCCCTTCAGATAGCAGCCACTGACATGAAAGAGGTACAGGGGGGTTGTTGCTTTTTTGAAAGCTTGGAAGACAGTAAGTTTTAAGAGACAGAATATATGCACCTGAGTATCAGTTACACAGGGGAAAAATACAAAGATAAGCCTATGTGCATTTTCATACATTTCCCTCAATCCAGCTGATTCCCCCATGAACAGGGAGAAGCTGTGTATGCAGTTAGCATACTCCTGCCCATGAGCTCTGCACAGGTACACAAGGGTGATGATACTACTACTGATGTCAAACAGAGACCTGTGCCCTTCTCCCTACCCTGATGCTGCAGCCCCAGAGTTTTCCTGTGATTATGTAATTTCTCTATGTAGCATAAGGCAGAACATTTCAGATGGCTGAACCATCACCCTACTGATGGGGGGGGCAACAGGAAAAAGGGAATTCTTGCAGACTGGCCTGACAGCTAACTGGAACAGGAACCCACCACTGTCTACATGAACAGAGCAGAGTATTGCTATTAAACTGCCTCACAACCCCACAAAACTGCACCCTCATACTCATCCTCTTGAGCTCAGGTTCCGCATCAACAAGTCACTCTGGCCTGGCTCCAGGCACACAGGCAGATCATTCCTCCTCTGCCACTGTTCTGAGGCTCAGATTTCTGTGCTCTACCTTTTCCCCTTGTCTTCTAACATCCGCTGTCACTCCTAGGTCTACTTTGCTCACTGAAGCAGGCAGCACACAGAAGTCAGAAAACTCATTGTGCACGGTATTTATGCAATAACCGACTCATTCGAGAGCTTGTAAATTGGCTATGGACTGCTGCCACCCCGAGCAAGTCTGAAATTCCTGGTCAAACCCACAGGCTGGTTTCCCTTTATTTAGGTATTTTTAACATATAAAATGACAAGTAGCATAGTAAACTTATGCCTGTTTGTATAAATCAGTTATCTTCATATATACACTAAGATTTTAACAGTTATTTAAAACCTTGCACACTTGGAAGATTTCTCCTTTGGCTGGGCTTTTCTATGTCAGTTTAAATCCATTATCTTCACTGCAAAATGAAGAGCCACACTGATTTCACGTAGTATTTATATCATAACATCTGATACCAAGAAATCTTCCTATGCCATACACTTCAAAGATCTCAGTCATTTTGAAGACCACTATTATGAGAGCATGTGTAGCAAAATACACAAGTACTTGCAAGAGCTTCCCCTCACAAGCAAACTGTAGATATTCCAACTATCAGAACCCTCAAACGTTACACCAATAGCTTTAGCTTTCACCATCAGTAATACCTACATTCAGATTCCATCCCAGCGTAGGAAGAACTAGATGCTCGAACTCTGAGATGGATTTCTATGCTTTTAAGAAGGATGCATTCCAAATGAACAGAAAGTATAATTTCTCAATGATATGAGCAATCAGTTAAGGAAGGAAAGGCTTAGTCAGAAAACCAGCCTAGTAGTTAGTCTACAATTAAGTCGGAGTTTTGTTTACATTTTCCCCTTGGCAAGAAAAGGAAGTTATGTCTTCCAGATTTCCTGCAACAAGCTCCCTTCACATTTCCAAAGCATTCATTTTTGTCCTGTAACATGAACACTCAAGTTTTACAGAACAGTCAAAGAAGCATCACACACGTTGACATAACACGCTGTTCCTTGAAAAAAAATATGGAGGTACTGTGGGGGGAAGCATTTCATTATTTGGCAATATCTACACATACCTAATACACAGACCTCTTAAGATTGCACAATTAAAAGAGCTTGTGGGGTGGTTTTTTGTTTAACTATTGCTAAACGAGTCTGCTCTCTGAGTAGACTGATAAAGTGCCTTAACTCTTCCCTCTCCTTCAAGGAGATAGATTGCTTTTCAACATCTGAAAAGAAAGTCATCAATTTTTCAGAGAAACCAAAGAAAAGTCTTAAGGAAAGCCTGTTGGACTGTGCTAATTAAAGAAAACGCATTAAGGCGACCCAATGCTCAATCTCATTTTAGACCAAGATTTGTTCATCTCTTATCCACAACTGTCCTTCATAGTACAGCTACTCACAAAGTGTAAAAGGCAGAAGGAAAGCCTTTGCCAGTGCATGCTATACTTACCCAACCACCTTTGATTCTTCCACTGAGTTGATCATCAGTATATGGAGAAAAAAAACAAATCAAAATTGCCAAACAGCAGTGTCACTTCTCTCTATCCAGAAAATTCCCAATCAATTCTCCATTCTCTACTTTCAGATTTATATTCAATGAACAGGAACAGTTTTTAGCTGGATCAGGTTTCAGATTCACAAAAACAAAAGGAAATTTTAGCTTAAAAGAAACAGAGTTAATCTTGGGGGGGGGGTGTGGGGGGAAGGCAGGCTCCATTTCCTTCCAAATTTAAAACAATGATGGAACTCAGATTCACAAGATGTTTAAATTAGCACACTCATAACTGTTTAAGATTGCTAGTGCTTAATACAATTCAGCCTTGATGCAGGTCACCCCACCACAAAATGTGATGTTTGCAAATATCTCCAGAAAAACAAGCTGGTAGCTAAAAAGAGAATGAAGGAAGGAAGGGAAGCAGATCCCTTGGTGGTGGTGGTCAATCTAAACAATGGCTAAAAATCAAAGCAGTAGGCTCAAACAGTAATGTAATAAATGACTGCTGCTTGGTCTTACAGTTTGGTATGTTTTGTGACCTGGAATGTATGGAAGATCAGTAGAGCTGCAAAATGTTTGTGTGTGCCCACACGTGTTTTAGACTTCAGTCTGCTTCAGAGAAGACTGGGACTGTAAGAATGAACAGCAATGACTACAGGTCACTGAAATGCAATCAAATTGCTTAATATGACATTTTAAGTCGAAGGGAGCTTTTCCAGTCCATAATGAGGAACTTGTACGAAGTTCAAAATGGGTTGTTTATTGTATTCCAGACACTAGCATGGTAGAAGAATGCTGAGTTGACAAAATGCACACTTGATACAGGAAGTTTTGTGTCAGTGTAGCAATGGCCCCCATGCTAAAGGCAGAAGAATCCAAGCTGTTGCAGTACTTTGCAGCTCCTGAGAGGCAGCAGATATTACTGGTGAGGTGGATGTAAACATCATTAATTCCCACAAAGAATGTATATAACAGCACAAGGAGTTGCTGGTCAGTGTCATTGTGAGCCCACCCCCCTCCCCCCATTCCCAATGCACAAAGTATCTCCATCTCCTCCTCTACAGTTTATGTTCATGAGTGATTTGGGGATTTAGCTTATGTAAATTCTGGATAAGCATGTGTATTTACTGCCTCAGATTCTCAAACTCCAACTTGGCTATTTTTTTTTTTTTTTGTCTAGCCATAGATAACACTTAAGAGAAAAGGTTTCTGACTTCTTTATAAAATGATATCATAAAGTACCTTCTGCTTCTTACTTGGTCATTATAACCTCTGTAGAGCTTTCTCCTTTATTAAACACTCCTGCATATGGACATTTGGACTTGAAATGCCATAACCTTCTAGCACAGTAAGGTTGTCATATACTATAAGTTTATCCACTCTAACAGTTCTTTGGAGTTCCAGACACAAACCTAAAGACTTGTTAACCCCTGGTTAAGTGACTCTTTGATGTCTTTCTGCACTAAATCAAAGCTGCTTGACTTCAAATGCATTTAATAAAATCTTTGATGCTGTAACCTGGACATTTATTATTTAATGTTGGCTTTCAGTCTTACATTACAAGGTTTCTGAAAGTGAAGTTACTCAGAAGTACAGCCCTAAAGCAAACTTTCCAAAAGATCTGTCCATACTACTCAGGGCTTTTTCATTTTATGGAAAATAAGATTTGTTCTAGCTTACTGTAAGTTTCTCAAGATTGTTTCTCTGCTTAAAATATCTAAATTCTGTTACTGCATAGTTTCAGTTCATTACTGTCTCAAAATCTGCCGGTTTGGATTAACCAAAACTGTCTTGAGGATCAACTTCCCTTTCTCCTTCCAAGTGTAAGATATCTTGACAATTATTCTAAAACAGTTTTAATGGATCATGTACAAGGCTGCCAAATTAGAAAGGAACTTTGCATACTATTAATTAGCTTGATTTCTCTCTCAAGTACTTTGCACTAGATAACACTAAAGATTTGAAGTGATGAAAAATGCAAGGAAGAAGAGATTAATCTTAATTAAAAGCTGCAAGTGAGCATTATGAAATAATCTTGTATCAAAGAGAACAGAAAAGTAAAAAGGCTCTTTAAGAAGATGGGGAATGGCTGTAACAGCAGCACTAGATTTTTATTTTTTTTAAGAGATTTAATATTTTAAACTCTATCCTTTACAATTTACTACCGTGGATTGAGAACAGGATGTGATAGGTAAGAAAAACAGATAGGTACAGAAAGAACCAAATAATTTAAAACTTCTTTGTATATTCAGTTCTTCCTGTATAAGTGCCATACAGGACAAAGTATAACCAATGAATTCAGACAAGATTTGAGGACAAAACAGGATTAACAAAGCGATCAGACATGCATACAAATAACAGCTAGCACAGAATGTCAAGTTAAAATAAACTAAGCAAGACCTCCACAAGATACTTCTGAGACTTAAAACTGATTTAGGAAGATGTTACCACCAAACATCATACACCTACACCTTATGGAAAGTTTCTTCTTAATCCATTTTGACTACTGTTTGTGGGGTTTGGGGTTGGTCTTTTTTTTTTTAATGTTTTACCAGTATGGTATGTCATGGTAGTTCCTATTTTTCATTTAGAGAAGTAGTTTAAACCCATTTATGGCAGAAAATCCCCAACAGGCTGAACATGTGTCTGCAAGCCCACCAGTTGCTAAAGGATACGTTCAGTAGTTTGATATAACCTTACACAATGCTTACACCCAATGGAGCAATCAAATCAGATTAAAATTAATAATAATTCTGTAGTTATGTACTTCAGTCCAACATAGTTTAGGCAACAGTCCCACCTCCAGATCCTCCTTACCTACCTGATCTTGCCTCTACACAGTGACAGCAAACAAACTTTCCATAGCAATGTGATGATCCAGATCAGGAATCTGAACTTATTATGTGGTTTAGCAATTTATTTTTCAGATAGATCAGTTTTCTGCAATACTTAAGAGTAAAGCCATGTAAACAGCTTTACCAATGCAGATGAGAGGACTGTGCAGGCAGCATGAAAAAGCAACTGTGGATCCCAAGTGTTTAAGCCAGTTTTGCCACTAAGTATCTACAAAGAACCTCATGGCCACCCTTATAAAGCAAGAAAGCTAACTGCTATAGTTCCAAGGACAGAGAAACAGAAGACTTCAGCTCCTGTCAGAGGTTCAACCTGACACTAAACGGGACCTGATTGCTTCGATTTAAAACTGGAAACAGACAAAGAATAAGATGAAAGCAAAGTGTTAGAACTTCTGACAGCTGCCATCACTGAGAATCGATGTTTTTCCAGCTGCCCATTTCTACTCTTTGCAACACTCGGCTTCCACTGTTCCTGCATAAAACACACAAGTATATCAGACAACAAAAATCATAGAATGATCAGGGTTGGAAAGGACCTCTGGAGAGCATTTAGTTCAACATCCCCCTGCCTGAGCAGCATCACCTAGAACAAGCTACACAGGACAGCATCCAGGCAGGTTTTTAAGGTCTCCAGAGAAAGGAGACTCCATAACATCTCTGGACAGCCTGTTATAGTGTTCTGTCACCCTTACAGTAAAGAAGTTTCTCCTTAGGTTTAGATGAAACTTCCTATATTCAAGTTTATGCCTCTTGTCCTCTCACCGGGCACTGCTGAAAAAAGACTGACCCCGTACCATCCTCCTGACACCCACACCTCAAGTATTTATAAGCATTGATAAGATGTCCCCTCAGTCTTTTCTAGGCTAAAAAGCCTCAACTCCCTCAGCCTCTCTTCACAAGAGAGATGTTCTAGCCCCAATCTTCAAAACCTTTTTTCATACCCTCTCCAGTAGCTCCCGGTCCTTCTTGAACCGGGGAGCCCAGAACTGCACTCAATATTCCCAGACCTCCTAGGATCCATCCACTACAATCAGCATCCTTCTTTGGAGACACACAAGACAGACTGTTTAAACACAAAATGCAAGACTAGCATCACACTTTGCATGTGCAGTTCCTTCTTGTTTTGGGTAAGGCCTAGTGGTTAGCTAACATAGGAAACAGCCCTAGAAAATCCACAGTAAGAAAATAGTGACAAGCCTTATTCTTAAAAGAACCTGGGTAATGAAACAGAACCCAACTCACTGCAAACCCATCTACAGGTCACATCTTAACTAGGATTCCCAGCCTCCACTGCATGCACAATAATGTTTGTTCATCAATTTTCCAGACTTGTGTGAAAAAGTAGTAAAATCCATCAATCTGGTAATAGAAATCAAAATCCATAGAACTATGTTAGGAAAAAACGTGAAAATTTAGAGTTAAGACTGAAACTAGCAGGTTTATATCCAGATTTGCCATAACAGTCAGATTCTCATTAGTATTAATACAGTTATTTCTTAAAAGCAATCTCATGTTGTATCTGCAGAACTTTTGTTCCAATAATGCAAATTACACGCAGGCCACACAAGATATCCTTATGTTTTGAGTCATCTTACTTTCTGTTTTTGCCACAACTATCTTGGTGTCATCACTGTGAGGCCAAAACATCAGAATCCACTCCTCTTTCCTGCACATAGCCTGGTATACCCAGACCAAACCACCAAACCAGCATTACAGTGGCATGAGGGGGAAGGACAGCATCACATCCTCCTATGGTCACTTCAATATGAACACAGTCTGCAAAGCAGGATGGAGGAAGATATTACCCAAGCCTAGAATTCAACCCCTATAAGCCTTTAGGTTATTTACCATCAGTGACAGCTGTAAAGCTGACAGCATATATGCAGCAACCTGAAAAGTCACTTTCAAAATGAAAGTCCAATATTTTGTAAAGTCTACTCAAACTCCAACAACCCTAAAGAAAAATTCAAACAGCTGACTGCAAAGACAGTGTATTTTACTATAACTTAAGAATGAGCTACATCACTTCAGAAAGTTTTGAGTTTCTCTGACAAGCTTGAAAACCAAAAGGCACAAAAAAACAGTAACTACAACAAGTCAATGTGAGTATTTCAGGACACATAAGAAGAATTCTGTTCTTTCATGTATGACTCTTTGCAAATCAGTCAATTCCAGCTATAAGCATTACACCACTACCGTATCTGTGACTCAGCAAGGGACTCGGGACATATGAAAAAATTCGCTTCTATTAGTAAGAAGCAAAGATTTTTTTTAAAAAGCCAGAAGTTATAACAACGCCACAGAAAATGATCCAGGATGAAGCGTGGCTGTGCACCTTGTACATTTAAACATAAAAAAAGTTAAAATGTCAAACGCATTTATACACTAACTAAAGTTTGAAAGTGAGTTAAACAATACTCAGTGCAGCTGAGCCAAAACAAGTGATTTTTTAATCTCCAATGAATAGAAACAAACACCGACTATATGTTCTACACAAGATACCGAACTCCATTTCTAAGATTACCTGTATATAGTCCAACTACACAAGTCTAACTTGAGTTCTGAATAAAAGACAAAGAGCAATTGGCATCTTCATGTTGAAACTTAAAATGACCACATCATCGGAGGCTTGCATATAAACATGAACAGATAGCAAAGTTTACACAACATTATTTGATAATTATTTGATAATGTTGTGTATTGATAATTTGATTTCCTAAACATCTCAGTTACTTGATACACTAAAGTGTAAGACTAGCTGGAATAGTTTAAGGAGTAAGGAAATATCACAAGCCATACCTTTCCAATACACTATCTTCATCCAGGTATTCTACCAAATAAGTACTGAGACCTCAGCTTTTAAAACACAGTCTGCTGACTCTGTACATTACTAAATAAGAGACAGTTGTTTCACATCCTCAAAGATAATCTCTACAGAATTAATTTTGTAATGCTGGCAGTAGATAGTCAAGAGTGGGAGGAGAGGAGAAAGGAGGAAGAAATATTTTCATGACTTCTTAAGCAAATGGTTCAAGTAGAGAAGGATCTAAACAGGAATTCCCCTCCCTGCATAAAGAAGCATACTAACACAGAACCAGGATGGAAATGGTCCATGGTTTCCATTTGAAAGAGTGAGAATCTTAGAAGACTAATCATCTTCCCTAACATCTTCCAGACAAATACGGTAAAGCTTTAATTCAAGCTTCTCAGTGCCCCCCCCCCCAAAGTTATGAGCACTAAGAATTTTGTATCCAAGTTTCTATTTTTATTTTCTCCATTTCAGCATGTAATATGTGGTAAAATCCAAGGTAAACCCATCTCAGTGGTGCATCTGCCAAACATTATGTTACACAGATCTGGAGCAAAATCTGAAGCAACGCTACATTCCTTAAGGTAATTTCTCTCACAAATTGAGTATTATTGTGTCAACACATATTTTATTATCTTACTGTCACATTTTATGGTAGCAGTTGACATACATGTCATCTTTACCTAACAGTCTCAAATGGGATGGCTTTGGAGAGCAGGCAGAAGCACAAGCCAACAGCAAAGCACTATCCCACCGGCAGCACGAATATTCCAGAGGCAAAAGCACACGAATCATAGATGAAGCTCTCCCAAGTTCCTCCAGGCACGCCACTGGGGCGCCTATGTGAAGGGGAGCAAGGCAAAACCCCACACCCCAGGGTGGCCGCAATCTCCGGGCCACAGGAACTGCCAAGGGACGGGCTGAACGGCCGGGCACACGAACGGGAGCCCCGGAACCCACGGGGAGAGAGCGCAGCCGCTCTCGCACCAGCCGGACACGACGGGAGCACCGCGGCATCGCAAACACAAGCCCCGCATCGGTTCCTGCGTTAGGCGACTCCAACACCATACACCCGACACCGAGGGTCCGCGGGGAGCGAAGCCGGGGCCACCGCCGTTCAGCACCAAAGGGTCACACGGCCCGGGACGGGCGGGAAGCGCTCCGCTGGGGAGCGGGCACGAAGGCAGAACTCGGCGGCGAGAACAAGCAGAGGCGGCTCCGGACTGGACAACCCTGCGGGCTGGGCCCGCCCGCCCCCGGGAGCGGTACGAGGGGAAGGGAGGCCCGTTCCCCAGCCCCGCCGTAGCGGCGGAGCTACGCGAAGGCAGTACCGAGGCGGGCGCGGGAGGCGCCTGCCCACAGGCGGTGCGGGGCT
>VXBZ01009166.1:447314-463194 GCA_013399135.1 Heliornis fulica
GCCCCCCGTGACGCGCCGCCCCACCCCCGGCAGCCGCTCACCGCCGCCATCCTCCCCACTCAGCACCGCCCGCTCCCTCCCAGCCCCGCTCCGGCCGCCGCCATTTTAATCCAGAGCCCCAGACTCGGCAGGGCAGGGAGAGCAGGCACGGCGCCTGCGCAGCAGCGCTGCGGCGCACGGACCACATGGTCCGCAAGGGGCGGGGCGGAACGCAGGGGTCCCGCCCCCAGGGGGTGCCCGGCGGGCGGGAAGGGGCGGGGGTCTCGGCGAGGGGGGCGCGGTGGGGCGGTCTCGGCGCCGGTCGGTGCGGCGAAGCTTGTTACAGCTGCGTGGGGGACGGAGGTGGCGCCGTGTGGTGGCATCCTTGCCAAAGGGGCGCTCACACCTCGGGGCCCTCGTCAGCGCTACCAGGAGGCGTTACTGCAAGAGNCGCCGCGGGGGCGTCGGCGGTCTCTCGTTCGCTCCCTCCTCCGTACCGCCGTGACACCAAGCCCAGACGCCCGCCCTGCCCACGCTCACCGCGCGGCTCCCCGTGACGCGACGCCTCACCTCCGGCAGCCGCTCACCGCCGCCATCCTCCCCACTCAGCACCGCCCGCTCCCTCCCAGCCCCGCTCCGGCCGCCGCCATTTTAATCCAGAGCCCCAGACTCGGCAGGGCAGGGAGANGGGGTGCGCGTTGGGGCGGTCTCGGCGCCGGTCGGTGCGGCGAAGCTTGTTACAGCTGCGTGGGGGACGGAGGTGGCGCCGTGTGGTGGCATCCTTGCCAAAGGGGCGCTCACACCTCGGGGCCCTCGTCAGCGCTACCAGGAGGCGTTACTGCAAGAGCCTTCGCGGTTTCTAGTCAGCCCGCGCTTCTGGGACCTCACCGCCAACAAACGAAATGGAGGGTGACCGGGACGGGCGGGCAGGGTGCCCGAGCTGCGCGAGCGTCGAGAGGCGCTGGCCGCGCAGGCCTGGCGTGAGGGAGGGCCGGGGCCAGGCGCTGGGGAGGCGGCACACCAGCGTGGCCCAGCCACCAGCCCCCTTCCCACGCATGTGTACACTGCTTGCTTTGCACGGCACATCTCACGAGTTTGGCATATTCCTGCTACAGAGATGTCTGCAATGGAAGTGTTTTGTCAGCATGTGTTGTCTTTGAGACTTACCAAAGCTACTTATATAAAGCATATGTTTAACACCTTGCTTTGCCAAGCTGCTATGAGCTGGTTACAGACCGGCCACAGTCAGATTCCAGTTTTATTGTTTGCTTTATAAATCACAGAATAACAGAATGTCAGGAGTCCAACCCCCCGGCCCTAGCAGGATCACCTAGATTAAACCACACAGGAACACGTTCAATTTCGGCTTGAATGTCTTCAGAGGAGACTCCACAGCCTCTCTGGGCAGCCTGTCTCAGGGCTCTGTCACCCTCACAGTGAAAAACCTTTTCCTTATATTCACATGGAACTTCCTATGTTCCAGCTTGGACAATACTTACTGTTCCCCTGGAAATAAGCTCCCATTACCTTCCCTGTTTCTGGTGATCTCTTATCATCAGAAATTGGTATTCCATACATCTAGATGAAAGTAAGTTCCAACGGTAAAAATGCTTGTAGCTTTTCCAGTATACTGATACCACTCCTGCTACATTTTCTTCAAAGAAAGATGTATGTAGATACAGTCAGGATCAGAACATACCACACACTGTATGTGTAAGATCACAGTTTTCCAAATCAGAGCACATAGCCACAGAATACATAGAATCATAGAATGCTTTAGGTTGGAAGAGACCTCAAAGATCATCTAGTTCCCCCCCATGTTTATAAGAACAATAAAACCTCTTAAGTAAACCAAACTACTTTTGCTCTCTAAGAAATAAATGCCATGTATGTATAAGAGAAGATCTGGAGCATCTATGCTATGAAGACAGGAGAGAGTTGGGCTTGTTCAGCTTGGAGAAGTGAAGGCCGTGGGGAGATGTTAGTACAGCTTTCAGGCCTACAGGAAAGCTGGAGAGGGGTTGTTTGTCAGGGAGTGTAGTAATAGGACAAGGGGAAATGGGTTTAAACTAAAAGTAGATTTAGACTAGATATTGGGAAGAAATTCTGTACTGTGAGTGTGGTGAGGCCCTGGTACAGGTTGCCCAGAGAACCTGAGAATCCATGTCAGGGGGTAGGAACTAGATGGGCTTTGAGGTCCGTTCCAACCCAAACCAGTCTGTGATTCTGTGAATCTATGATCTAAGGAGTTTTGCGCACTGACAGAAAATCTGACAAACTCATGTGGCAAAAAATATTCAGTAAGCTGAAAGGCATATCTGTGGTCATTCTTGATTACTAAAGGTGAGCTATGACTCCCCTTCTGACATTGCTGACAGGCCATTTCTGGAGGGAAGCCTTCCTCCCACTTGGCATCACACTGTCCTCCAACCATCTCTGTAATTAACTTGTCTGAGTGCAGCAGACCTCACTAACTACCAGTTGGCATAACACCCCAGAATGGTGAGCAGTTTACCAAGAAGCTAGGAGAAAAACAACTTCTAATATATTTTTCCATTCTGTAAACGTTTTTCTAACTGGGTTCAGCATAACAATGGAGGAGAAATATGTTCAGTTTGGCTGATGGATGGTATCTTGTACTTCTTTGGGGTTTAACCATCTTGTTATTTATATGGTCTCCAATATTGTAGTATCCAAGGGAACCACCACCTTTGACTTCCATATCTGCACAGTGCCAGAGGGACACGAGGGAAATTTTGTAATTGCAATTTAACAGAGTAAGTTCTCAATGTCAGAGTTACACTTTTATCTGTTCAAGGGGGTCTGAGCTCTGTAAATATGTCTGTGCAAGCTGTTGTAGCTGTTGTCAGGAGAGTTAATAAAACTGACTGGCAGGCAGAGCTCAGCCTCTTTGAGCTATTGCCTGCTAGATCCTTCCATCTTCTATTTCTGTCTCTTTTCTTGCACCTGCCCTAACCCACTTTCCATTCCCTGCTGTTAGGAACCATGATCATGAAATACCACATACACATTATTCATCTTAGTTCTATTTTACCCTGTTTTTCTGTAGAAATGTGGTGTATATATATGATCATACTGCCTGTCTGTGTGGTAAACATTTTTTAATTAATTGATCCATTTCTCATTTAAATACACTACAACTGTAGAAAAGGCTTTATTAGTCTTAACCGTAAAAGTCAAGCAATCAACAGATAGAAACCTGTAGGAAACTAAGCTGCAGTGGATTTAATGTGCATGTAATTGTTAATTCAAATATATCTGTTAGAAGAAATTGTTGGATCCAAGGTGTCTGAAGATCAACAGTGTGAGACAACTGCCTCTGTATGTCATTCATGATTTATAATATCATTGTTAACATGTGATCAGGACTTGTTGAGACCAGCATAGAAATAAGAACCAGTTGAAGTTAAATAAATAAGATTCAGATCACAGAGCTCTTTAGTCTCTGAGAGGAAACAGTGTGCCAGCTTGGTTTCCAGGTGACAGGAGCTAGTTAATGAATTTTTTTCCAGAGTTCTATAAGTAGGTAAAAAATTCCATTCTTTTCTATAGTGAACCTGGCTCATAATCTTACTGGTAGTGAAAATGAGGAGGGAAGGAAAAGAAGTCTTAAAGTCTGGAAGTTTGCTTTGTTAGTGTATATTTTATATTCTGATATTATAAACCCAAGTGTAGTCAAAATGGATGGTTAGATTGAAGTGCCAACTTCCTGCTCACCAGTAATCATCCTTTTAGTAGCTAAAATAAACCACCACTCTTATGACTCAGACAAGCAATGTGTTGGGTAGCAACTCAGAGAGACATCTGTCAGGTTGGAAGTGAGGAAGGCCACCATGTGCTTTTTCTTCCGATTTCTTAAAGTGCAGAGGTCAGTCCTTGACTGCAGCGCAGTGCCATTATCTTTGAGGGCTGTGTGGTCTCATGGGCTAGACAGCTTGGAAGCACACCAGAAATGATGCATAGGACTGGTGCAGGAGACAGGTTATAAAACACTTGAGTTACAAACCTTTCTGCGGAGGAGTGGGAAATGGAAGCTAATTGCATTTACATGCAGGTGAATATGTTTTGTGAGGTGAGATGATAGGAGATTAGCACCATCTGACAAACACCCCCAAGAGCATGTGCACACACATCACTTCCCTGATCACCTAATTATAACACTCACACTACACTCTCAGAAATAAATTGATCTTCCATTTTTAGCAGGAGTGAGATATGTTTGCTTTTATTGATGTCTTAATGAGTAAAATCTTCCATATGCCTTAAGTATTGTCATCTCCTCTCTAGAACAATGTGCAGAATGAGTTACTCTCTGAGGCACACAACAGTTTTCAGTACCTCTGTTCATACAGAATGATGTCACAGTTTGTTCATGTTTTTGCAGGGACCTCTGTGAAATGCTCCCAGTGATATTAATTGTACACACACATAGCATTTTAACTGCAAATTCAAGAGTGTTAGTAGGAAAAAATTGATTACGTGCCACAACTTACTAAAAATAAAACCAACCCAATGTCTATTGTAGTTCATTTACCCTTTGTTTGCAGTAGGAAGCTCAGGCTTTGAAATGTCCTCCTGATATTTATTAGAGTTTATTGAAGAGAAAATACACTTGGGAAAAAAAAACAGTTAACTTCCATTGAATCATTTTTTCTCCATGATTAAGTTCTTAGACTTTTGGAAGTTTCCTTTGCTTTTCATTCCAAGCATATACTGTTTATTATTATTAATGATGTATTTGTATTGCTGTGTTGTGTGGAGGCCCTAATCAAACCCCAGATCCCACTGTGCAAGATGCTATGCCAGACTCAGACTACAGGATATGCTCTAGAGAATTTAAAAACTAACAGGAAGGTGTGATCATGCAGGGAAAGGAAAGCCTCCTGCAGACCAGTGAGAAAACTAGATGTTCATCATTTTTGGTGAGAGATGGGGTCACACTGCATGTTACAGAAGTTACCTCTGGGTGCCTACTACAGAAATAATGTAATAGCTGCCTTACTTAGAGAATGCAATTCTGTCTTGCGGGTTGCAACACCTTTTTATTCATGACCATCTGAGGTGTGATTTTCTAGCATTACAGATTAAATCCTTAAAGTCCAATTTATCCTTTTTTTTAGTTTTTATTTTATGTCATTCAGGGCAGTAAATCATGGCTAAAGAAACAGAACAAAACACTGTCAGTTTATTGGTAGCTAATTCACAATAACTGAATTACCAAGGTCTGAAAAATGGATTGAAGACTGATAGTTGTGCTAAACAGTCTGTATTTTTTTCAGTGATGAAATTCTGTAAATACACAGATCTGAACTGTTACTAGCTTTTTAAATTTATACTTTGTCTGTTGTCTTTTTTACTATCTGAGCTTTTCTTGCTACCTAAGCCTACTTTAAAATTTAGTAGAAGAAAGGTATTTGCCACAGTCATATACACATTCCTGGTTATATGCCATCCAACAGCACCTCAAAATAGACTGAAATTGATATGCAAGCCACAATAATTGGATTTCTATAATCAGTGATGTTGGAGCAAGAGATGTACTTCCCTTTCATGAAATAGGTGGTGTGGAAGCACATCAATGACACCAGCATGTTCTTTCTGCCCTGGATTACTTGTTCTTTGAGTCACCAGGTGGGTCCTCATGAAGAGGTAAGGAAAGCTGTGTTCTGGCATGAGAGCAGAAGAAGGGAGGTGCACACAGAGGACTTTCTTTGCTGCTAGCAAGAGAGAAGGAGGCTGCCTTGGGGCAGCTGTGATGGGGACTGCCACATAACTAGCTGCTGTGGGATCCCTGCGATGAAGCAAACTCCCCATCAGCACCGATAGGGAAAGCTGAGGGGCACACAGTCGGTCTGTGCTTCTGAGAAGCCTGGAGGGTTTGATGAGGTGAAGCAGTTGCATCCAGCATGAACAAAACGCAGATTACCTGGAAAGAGGTGTTGAACATGCCCTGCTAGGGACAGGTCGCAGAAAATACAAGGACATTGGTGGCTTTTGAAGAAGCACGAGGAAAAGAAGTGACATTAGACTCCCATGTTAATGGGGGGAGGCCTGGGAACAGATGTCAGTTTGTGGGACAACCTAGCACCTCAAGAAATGAAGACACCGTTGGTGATCTATGCGAGGAGGTTAAACCTTGTAAAACTAACTGTCTGTGAAGGCTGTGGACTGGCAATGCTGGGCAGCCCATGGCCATTTCATTTAAACAAACTTATATTGGGAGACACAATTTCTCAAATTTAAGCACACAAAATTAATTGTTTTACCTGTGTGGTCTTTATGTAGCTAACCTTTTCCCATGCAAGGGGTGGAATCTCTCACTGTGATCACCAAGGCATATCCTAAAAGGAGTATTACCTCCTTGCAAATCAGATGTCATTTGGATTAACTTTTAGTTATGTCTTTAAAAGGGTTTTGTTACGCATACAATTTGTTTGTTGCTACTGATAGTACTATGTCACTGGTGCTTGTGGTGAGGGTATAATCACTCTGTGGTTGCATTCCTTGGTAATTGCTCTTTGAAATTTGTCAATGTAGAGAAAGATGCCAAAACCAAACCAATGCTGATGATGGCAATCAATTGCTTTGGCTGCAGCTACCTGTACTGCTCTTCTTTTCCTACCGCCTAGAACTCTATGAAAGGATCCCATTTCTGTGAGCAGTGTGCACAAGGTAAGGTATTGTGGAATGGGCAGTTAATATATTGATCTCACAGTGTGGCCCTGCTGCACACTTGAACCACTGTTTTAAACGCAGAGCCATTAACTTCCTCTGCCCTTTCTGTGGCATATGAATGCTTCGCAAACACTAATGAATTTTCAAAAATCAGCTGCTATACCTACCCTGTAGATTACAATATGAGGCACACTATGAGTCACAGAATCATTTAGGTGGAGAATCTGCTCGTGGTGGGGGCTCAGTTAAGGTACTGACTGGTACTGTAGCACTTGCTGTGTTCAGTGCACATTTCCCATTCGGATGCAGCTGTGAGTCTGCCCTTTTGTGAATTTGGCACCAAGAGTTCAAGTCAAGCAGTCAGAACATGCTCACCACAACTTACAAAAAGTTAAAGTGGTCAGCTGATTATTATATTGCAGCTCTTTGGCAAAGGCAAGGCTGGATTCCCAGGAGCACACTTAAGCCATGAGACAGTCCTTATTCATCCTGTATTGCTTGCTTCATGCTATCTGTGCCTTCCAAGTTCTGCAGTATGCTCGCAAAGGTTAACATATGGCCCCCTTTCCCCTTTCCTTTTTAATAAATGTACATGCCTGCTTATGCCTAGAACAGAAACACCCTGTAAGGTATCTGTCTAGTTAGACCCTGCTATGACCTAGTTAGCTCCAGATGTTGCAAAGTGCAGTTACCAATATTAAAAATACTTATCTATTGGAACCTAGATACAGATAGTACATACCATCAGCTGAGTTCATAGACACATGAATTTGTCTGTGTGCCTAACATATGGATAAACTATCTGAGTAGATTGTGCTAGAAAGATGGTAATAGGTGATCAGTGGGAGAGTACATGATGCAAGAACTGATGACTTACATATAAACCCTGTTCTTTGTATTCAAGTTGCTGAACTGGTAATCCTCCTGAGTAGTTGCCTGGTCAACAATGGATGAATCTTGCAATGTTATGACTGCTACTTGCTCTGCTGCCTCAATAAAGACACCTGGATGATGAAGCTGTTGTCAAGCTGAATAGTGTCGGGACAAGACTGAGTCTGTTTTCTGAAAGAGGGATGGTTAGAAACAAATTGAAGCGATCAATCACTGTTAGTAAGAGAGCAATGCTAACATCACTTTCAGATGCTGAAAGTTTTTGAAGTGCCAAGTGAGAACAACAGGCAGAGTAGTCAGCAGTCAGAAGGAGGGGCAGTCAACAAGATAGGGAGCTGAGTACTGTAAGGATTGCTCTCAGTCAGCAAAATTTCCCTAGTGTCAGATCTAAATCTCCCTTACTGCAATTTAATTTCACTACTTTTTGTCCTGTCAACAGCAGACACAAGGAACTCTTGGTCTTTGCAGCTACTTTTATAGGGCAAGTCTGGAAGACAGTCACCTTCTCCCCTATCTCTCTGTCTAGAATAAACTATTCCAATTTCTTCAGTGTTTTCCTTCAATGTTTTGTAGTTCTTGATGATTCTCCTCACATTTTTCTGTCTTTGTGATTAGTTCACATCTTTCTTGAAGTACAGGTCCCAGACTGGAAGCTAAATTGCAGCACAGGTTTTACCTGTTACATGTGCTGTAGGGGATTCCTTCAAATACTTAAGAGACGATGCTTTTGTCTGTATCTCCCAATACAAGCATAATTTTTTTCCAGCAGTGTAATGCTGACCCAGGTTCATTTTGTCATTTAGTGCATCTCTGACATGGTCTTCTGCAAATAAATAAGCTATTTTTTATCTTGTGTTTTTGTGTTATCGGTTATTCACAGTGCAGAATATTCTGTCCTTTGTTAGTCTGAATTTCTCCTTGCTTATGCTGAATTGCCTGTGACTGAGACAAGTTGGCTTCTTGTTACATGCATCTTCTGTTCTTTCTTCACTTTACCCTGTTATTGTGCCAATCATGTTTTTCTAAGCAAGTACCAATTTTCTGAAACTCCTTTTCCCCTTGGGCATATTTTCCTTAGCATCTGTGAGTTTCTCAAATTTCATAGACAGCAGAGTTCATGATCCTTATTTTAGTGTTCTTCCTTGCTCCCTTCATGAAAACAGGGAATAGTTTTTCACAATCACAGCTACTTTTCCTCTACATTTTCAACAAGTTCCTCCCTACTGCTTGCAGTCAAATGGAAAGCGAGCTCCCTTCTAGCAGTATTCTGAAGAAACACATCACCAGCATCTTCCAAGAGTTTGCTGGACAATCTGTTCTGTATATCTGTTTTTTTTTTCTTTCCGTAATATGTTCAGATGGCAAAGTCTCCATTATTTCCAAATCTGGAGCTTTGTCTGGTTCTGCTAGCTGCTCTTAAACAGTGTTGTCTGCTCTGCTTAGTGTCCCTGTGACACCGCCCTTGTGCATTTCCTTCTTTATCATTATCCATATGTTAATGGAACATGGATTATCCCACTCTCAGTTGTGCAAATCCAGTTGTAACTGGGTTATTGTATACAAGATTCCCAGCATTGCTTGTTCCTCTGTTTCCTTCATTAATGCATAGATACCTCAAAGATACCATCCTTCTTCTTTACAAGGTGGACTGAACACCTGCCCAGTAATTTGTAGAACAGTGTTTTGGTGCTCAGAGAACCCAAATCCTTCTGCACTTAGGCAGACAAATGCTTATTTTTAAGATGGGTCTCTCACTTCCTTGCCCTTCATTCATAACTGGAAGAAGAAAAAAGATTTTTTGCACATGACCTGCTGTCCCACTCTCACTCTTTGCACCTTGCATTTGCTTCTGATCCCTTCAGGCTCTCTCCTAGCAGTATCTTTGGCACTCATGGATGAACATGAGAAAATAATCAGTGAACTGGCAGGGCTTCATCATCTCTTTCCAAGACTTTGCACTTCTCATGCAACAACAAGGCAGAGTGTCATATGGGTCTGCTCAGTTCAGGAGGGGTCAATGCTACTCTTTTTTTCCTCCGTGAAGGTGGTGTCTTAGGTCTTTTGAGGAAAGTGGCTTTCCTTCCTTCACTCTCAGTACTAAGTCCTTGCTTCCTGCCAGGACCCTGGCTCTTTGGCTTTGAAAGCAGCTGACTTCTTGGAAGAGCAGCTTATTCACCCGCAGCTGTTGTTGCTTCTGTAGACTGCTCCAGCTGGCCAGCTTTCCTTCCCTGCATGCTAACCTTAATAAACAGTTTGAGAAGCAAAGTTACCTAATTAGAAACTCCTGTACTCTCAGACATTGCATGAAGACCCAAATCCTGGAAAGGAGGAAGCTATGAAGCTTTGACTGAGGAATTTTTGCCTTAAAAGTCCTTTGACCAAGAGGTTGAGGAGACATCAGAATTTGCTGTACCATAGTTGGGACTGGCCCATGGTTTGCTTCCTGGTGGTGGTGGTGGTGCTGGTGCTGATCATGCCAGGCCAGTCTGCAATTCCACATTAAGTCACAAGGTATTTCAATGATAAATTAAATGTTACTAACAGGATTTGGTTATTAATTAATGGTTAATGAAAATCTGTAACTCCTATGAGATCCAAAATGGCATTAAGAGTGTTGAAAAAGTTTCCTCCTGGGAGAGAATATGGAGTAAAAGTGGGTTGAACATCATACAAATACTGACCCTCAGATTCTGATGAGTCTTTTAAATATGAAGGTGACCTTTTATACCCTGTAACGATGTTCTGTTTTATTCATGGGATGACTGCTGGGAATGAAAGACAGTATCCCCAAGTCATTGCAACCAAGGATTAGAATTCACTGTACCAACCTGCCCTATATATAGAATGAGTAGTTTGGATATATCCTTTGGAAAGCATTCAAGCTAACAGGAGTCACAGCAATTACCTAAGTGAGATGATTGCCCTGGAAGCCCCTTTTAAACAGAAGTAGGTTTAAGCTGTGTCAGATATAGTTGTATGTTGACTGAGGATTCATAGGTTTTGGGATACAGAGAATGGGTTGGCTTTATCTTAACAGATAAAGCCAACCCTGAATGTTATAAACTGAAATGGATAGAACATCACAGTGGTTTAAATTAATAATTTGCTGAAAGTCTGGTTTTGCTTATGTTTGAGGCTTTTGACTCCACCTCCCCTTTTGCCTTTGAAGTTAGCATTCATTGTGCACTGATCTTTGTTTTCTCCCAAGTACTTTTCTCCTCTGCCTCAGGCCATCCCAAGCACATGGAAAGAGATCTGTGCCAAGGCTTTTTAAATTCCCTCCTTAAAATCGCTTCTGCTGTGAATCTTAGGAGCAGTGGGTATGCTGCTACCGCTGTGCTGCATGTGGCACCTGCCTTGTTGCTCTTTGCTTTTCCCACCACAAGCACATTTATTTTTGGCTCAAGCTCCACCCTTTAAAAGTAAAGGAGCCTTGATGTGCCAGAAGGTGTTACCTTGGTAAGACCAGCTTTGCTTCTTTAGACCTCGGCAGCTGCCTGGGAATGTGAAAGCAGAAGCTGCTTGTGAAAGTGGTATTTCAGGGTGCAGACAGGTCTTAGAGGCGTTGTTAGGACAGTGTCTCTGCCAAATCCTTTTATGATATCAGAGAAAAAGTGAATTAATGTCAGATCCTGATAATTTCCCTCCTTGGCGTCTGGTTCTCTCAGTGTTTCACTTTCTAAAGAGTTGCTTTATTTGGCCTCCTTAGACTGTAGTGTAGCTTCTGCAGTAGTTTGTGTGTAGATATACTGATAGTCTAAGAGTGTAACATCTTTCAGCAGTCTATCCCCTGCTAAATTGAACCTGTGCTCAGCAGACACCAGTCCAGGATTAGGCAAAAATCTTGTCTCACAGCAGTGGAGCTAGTGCATCCCAGCTGTTACAGATCCACATCGCTGCCTGGAGGTCTTAACCTGACTCCAGGAGAAGTGCAGATGCTTAGCAAGATGTTGGGTGATTCCAGAGAGAACATCACCTCCACCAGCTCAGGGATGTCTCTGTGTCTTTGCTGCACACCAGAGATATGCCCTTAGATTCTGACTGGTGGAATTCACTTTCAGGCTGTAATTCTCTGTGAGCAAACTTTGGACATAAAAATGAGTGTTCAAAGCAGAAAACAAATATGTCAAAGACCACCCACTGAAACGACTGTCTCTGGACTGGGCCCTAGAATTACATCATCCTCCAGATCTGAATGTGGCAATTACTTTGTGATGCCTACCCACAATGGAATTAAAACTCAAAAGTTTTTGTGTTCTTGGGATCTGGTGAAACAAAGAAACAATAAGTGTGGCAATTTTAAAAGCAGGCACAATGTATTTATCCAAATTGGATGAATCGTGGGACTGAGACTTGCTTAGTTTTGCAAGAATGCCTCCAGCTAATGACTACCATCCATTGGGATCAGTTTTGTCTCATGTCCAAAATACAATGTGTTGAACAAACATACCATAGGCCATCTCCTCCCTCTGTCCGGGTTGGCCCAGTGCCGTTGTCTTCAGTTGTACTGTGCCAACTCATACCAGCTGGGACTCTAAACCATTATTTGCTTATTCATCAGATTCCAAGGGAAAAATATAAACAGTACTTAGCTCTCTTACTGCTCCCTACAGAAAAACTAAGAGTATCATCTTAATTTAAATAGAAAAGTCATATATTGTTAAAGGTAAAGTCTTGAAATTTTGGTGTCTCAAGTAAAAGGGCAAAAAGCTGAGGTTGTCTCACCAAAATTGATAGGAACATTATCACTGACTGGCAGATGTAGGATGAATCCCTGCATTGAGATGAAGGCTCTTTATGAAAGTAAAATAGTTTTCAGAGGAATTCAGTGTTTCATTGTTTCTACCAGCGTTAACAAAATATTGATTATTTTTGAGATTATAAATTAAAGCAGCAGCCATTTTGGGTCCTTATCAATACAGAAACATCTGCTGGAAGAACTTGCAAAACACTCAGCCTTTCTCAAAAGTACTTGCTTTGTACTGGAACAGCTGTGGCTAGAAACAGAAAGCAGCATCCCCTACTACACCATCCAGGATGCCACATTCCATCTCTGGTAGGTTAGACTGCCTGCCAGGTCCCCAGCACACCCATGAGTGGTCTTACAGCACTGTACTGGTCAGTGGCTCAGACTCTGAGATGGGAATTTTAGTTGTGCCAAGACAACTGGAGCCTAGAGCCACAGCAAGTAGTCATTGTATTCCAGCTCTTCCACCAGATTACTGCATTGTTTGAGCTTTCAGAACAAACGTGCTGTATACTGTATACATCAGTTGAAAGCATAGCAGAGAATATCTTTTCTCCCAGGTTGCAAGCAAGTTTTAAGTTGTTTTTCATCATACTTAGGTAGATAAACATGCTATCCTTCAAGAGAACAAAATCAGAGCTGTCACTGCATGCCCAACCAGATGTAGGTAACGATGAGTCTGCTCTGTGATGCACAACGATTTAGTGCCATCTACAGTGTAAACCAAGCCTTGAAGATCAAAAGCTGTCCGAGGTTTAAATTACATGCAAAGCAAAACAACATGCACAAAGATGACCTTATGATTTTAAACCAAATAAAGACATGATAAAAAGTGAGAAGAAATTAAATTAAAATCTTGGTATGTATTAAAATATCTACACAGGATTTGGTGCTGTTTAATATGATTTGTGATTCTGAATACGCTTTATTCCAACATAGAGTGGTGAATTCATACATTACGGGATTTTTTTTTTCCTCGGTTCATTTATTTTTGCTCTTGTTGACCAAACTGACCTTGAAGTAAATGACAAATTAAAAAGTCACATGGTGATTTTCTTAATAAGGTATATGCAGCAACATACCAAACCTTCTCCAGGTCCTCTGGTGTCATTGGTATGACTTACCTAAACTTCAGGAGGAAAGAATCAAGCTTAAGTAAATTCCATTCTGTAGAGCTTTCCTGGTCAGTGCAGTCATTCAGAACCTTGGAGCATGCTGCCCTTTTTGCAGCGCTGTGCTCTTGACCAAAGCATGTGAACTTGTCCAGCGAGGAAGTCCTTTCCATTATCTCTTCTGTTACATGCTCTGTTCAGGCAGTAAATCAAAAGCTGTCTGGGTTGTTTTTGTTTTGGTTTTTTTTTTGCCACAAGACAGTAAACTGCATCATTCATTTCTTTTTCCCTTGTATTTGGTATGAGAGGGCTGAGCCTAGTTGCCCTTCATCCCTTTTATGTCGTAAACACAATTAGTTCCTTTGTTTTCTTATGTCAGTGATATTGAATTTATTGTTCTTAGGGTAATAACACAGACATAAATCAAGAACATATTTTCTCCTTGTGCATACACACTATGTGGAGGAGGCTTATTAAATGTTAAAGCAGCAATCATAGAATCTCCTGAGTTGGAAGGGACCCATAAGGATCATCAAGACCAACTCCTAGTCAGAGCATGTCACTGAATGCATCGTCCAGATGCTTCCTGAGCTCAGTCAAGCTGGGTGCTCTGACCACTTCCCTGGGAGCCTGTTCCAGTGCCTGAACACCCTCTGAGTAAAGAACCTAATTAAATGCACCAGCCTTTCTTTCTGGTAAATTAAGAAATAATTAGAAATACCAGTTTTTATGTATTAGCACGGACATTGCTAGGTCCATGCAGGGAGCTCACACTGATCTTGAAAGCCTCACTGATTTTCTGAGCCTGCCAGCACTCAGGCATAAATTCATCCTATCAAAAGGCAGTGCTTAAGCCTTAATCTTTGTTAGGAGAACCATCACTAGTAAAGTCAGGAGAGGAAGAAGAAAGATCTGCACGGCAGATTCAGATTCTAGGTGCACATTGGTAGGAAGGGAAGTTCTGTACAATTAAGAAATTAATAGCAATGACAGAAGGAATTTACAGTGCCCACGCTTCTGACTTATATACCTCAATAGTCTGTGGGATGAATTCACTGGGGACTGGAGTTGAGAGGAAGGACTTTTTTTTTTTTCCTTTGGTAAGAATAAAAACTGTTGTAGAATTAGGAGCAAGAAGTCTGTTATGTCTGTGTTCAAGGAAAGAAGAATTATTCAGCTGTTTTTCTTTAAAGAAGGATTATGTTAAAGAAGTGCCCATCTTTGATTTTTCTTCTGCACAGAAACAACTTGTATAATATCAAATGCTGGGTTAATGCTCAAAGCAAGAGGATGTCTGTGGTTAGCTTCTACATGGTTTGTTTATTCAGAGTGTAATGATGACTTGAATGTGATCAAGCTTGCTTTGGAAATGCTCTTCAGCAACAAGCATTCTGGATTGCAAACACGAAGCTTCTGATGCCAGCCTTTCTTTCCTTTCTCTCACACACTTGTAATTCAGGAGCAACTTCACTGAGGTTAATGAGCTTTGCTTTTCCTCTTTAAAACGGCGTGAGGCTCAGCCCTGCAGTCCCCAGGTGGCAGTGCTGGGTCTGTGAAGACCCAGAGAGTCCAGGTCGTGTCTGCAGGAGAGCCTGGTTGTGGTGGGGTACCTGTGCTCATGCCAGTTTGGCCAAGTCCCCTTGCTGAATTCACAAAAAACACTTCCAGACTTTTCTTTTCTCTTCCCAAAAGTGTTTCTAAGAGCCCGTGCAGTTAAAAAAAAAGCTTTCCAAGAAGGTTCAGGACACCAATATCATGAATTTCTGTTAAACCCACCTAGACTGTGTCTGTCCTAGAAACAGGTATTAGGGTAGTTTCTGCCTGTGAATTGGGAAGTGTGTTGTTCTTTAGTTGAAGAACTGGCTAAGAGGAGAACCCTCACCGAGACTTCTATATTCTACCATGCTTATTGCTGATCTGCAATTTATGGAAAAACAGAATATTTCTCATATCAGGCAGATTTATAAAGAGGAAGTGTATTTCATTTTATTTAAGGCACTGGTGTGTCCAAGCAGCAGAAACAGAAGTGCTTTTCTTCCAAATACACTTTTTTAGCCTATGGCTAAAAAGTAACAACACTGGAAATCGACCCTGCTCTAATTTTTTCTCATTAAAATAAATAATAATAAACCAACTATTTTAAATCCCAAGGTAACCGTGTTTGTTTCTTTTCCAAATGCAATACTTAAATTTTACCATATTTCTACTGGCTAAAAAACGATGTCAGTATAATTGTCCTAAATTTCCTTTGCTGTAAGACTCCTGTTTTGAATTCCTCAGTATACTGATACATTTTTAATCTTTCATAACAGTGATAGTTCAGAAGCTAGTTCACTCTGACAGAAATGTTTTCATCTGTAAAAAGCAAAGGCAATACGAAATAGTCTTTCAAAGATAATATTGAGAGTTTGATTTGTGAGAGTATTTCTATAGATAGACCAGGAAAAAAAAAAAA
>VXBZ01009167.1:39043-59599 GCA_013399135.1 Heliornis fulica
CCTGGTGGAAGACAGGTTAGCATTGAGCCAACAGTGTGTTCTGGTGTCCAAGAAGGCCAATGGGATCCTGGGGTGCATTAAGAGGAGTGTAGCCAGCAGATGGAAGGAAGATGTGATCCTCCCCCTCTACTCTGCCCTGGTCAGGCCTCACCTGGAGTCCTGTGTCCAGTTCTGGGCTCCCCAGTATAAAACAGAGAGGTATCTCCTGGAGAGAGTCCAGCAGGCCACAAAGATGATTAAGGGCCTGGAGCATCCCCCTCTGTGAGGAAAGGCTGAGTGAGCTGGGGCTGTTCAGCCTGGAGAAGAGAAGACTGAGAGGGGATCTCATCATTGTTTATAAATATCTGAAGTATGGGAGACAAAGAGAGATGGCCAACCTCTTTTCAGTGGCCTGTGGGGACAGGACAAGGGGCAGTGGTTACAAGTTGGACCACAGGAACTTCTGCATGAGGAAAAAGTTCTTCATGATAAGGGTGATGGAGTACCGGTACAGGTTGCCCAAGGGGGGTTGTGGAATCACCTTCTCTGGAGATATTCAAGACCTGCCTGGATGCCTAGCTGTGTGACCTCCTCTATGGAACCTGCTTTGGCAGGGGGTTGGACTTGATGATCTCTAAAGGTCCCTTACAACCCCTACAATTCTGTGATTCTGTAAATTAGAGAGATATAGATTTGTTTGACAGACCACTTAGTGGTTAAGTAACTGGATGGATTGCTGTTCTTAGAGTTGCAGTAAATGGCTTTGCTGGTGACAATACACAGTGTGGATGACACTAAGCTGTGGGTCAGAGATTACACACTGTAGGTAAGAGATGCCTTCCAGACTGATCTTGACAGGCTTAAGAGGTTGGCCCGTTCAAACTGCGTGAAGTCCAACTACGACAAGTTCGGGGTCCTTCATATGGGTGGGGACAATACCAAGCACAGATATAGATCAGGGAATGGATTGAGCTCAGTCCCGAAGAGAAGGACTTGAGAATTGTGATTAATGGAAAGCTCAACATGAGCTTGGAATGGTCACTTGTAGCCCAGAAAGCCAACCATGTCCTAGGCTGCACGAAAACCAGCATTGTGGGGTTTGTGTGTGGGGGATGTGTGTTTCTGAGCCTGCACTACCTGGACTACACTCTGGTAAGATACCCCCACCCTGCTCTTAGACTACTGTCCAGCTCTGAAGTCACCAAGGCAAGATAGGCATAGGGTAGGAACAAGCCTAGCAAAAGATGAGACTCATCAGATTTTACTGTTGTGTAGTGACAACTTAATCTCCACCACCATGTCAACATCTCACAAGCTGAATATTCTCTCTGTGGGCCAGATTATTTCTTTGTGATAAGCAAAATACCTGCCAGTGGTCCTTCTGGTTGAAATAGCATACAGAAGTACCTACAGTTATCTTCAATGGTGATACTCAGATAATGATGTAAATTGTTAAAATTTAAACAGAAGACGATCAATTTATGTCAAATAAATCACACAAAGTTTATAGTTAGCTGTGGGAATGCACCAGTGTTTGCCTCAGTTCATACTAGGTATTGAAAGATGGATGTATAATATATATATTTATGGTAATTAAATTAAGTATACTTACGATAGTTAGCCATATTTAAACCTCTCCCTCAGGGACTCTTATTTACAGAAATGTGCATCATGCACACTGCTTGTGTTTATAGCTATAAAAAGTCCCTGAAAGTCAGCAGAGAAAAGGTAAAATTACAGAGTGTAACTTTAAAATAGTTTTAAAATCTCAGTACTCATGAAATTGAATTGCAGTTGAACAGAACACTGTCTTAGACCAGTTCTAATCAGCCTCCTTTTTAACACTGTTTCTAGTTCGATCTGTCCCTTCAAGTATGTGGAGGTCCTTCAGATGTCTGTCTAGCAAAATGATTTGTAATGGGGATGGCATTGTCTCACAGATGCTGTGAAAGTCACCCCAAGTGGCATTGCCCTGCACCTCTAGCCTGATTTATCACTCCCTGATGCTCCTGGTTCTAAGCCTCCTCAATTTGAGCTCTCCAATTTTGTTACATCATGTTGAATTATGAGGTTGTTTTCTGATGAGGACAAATGTCCACTCAAGAGCACCAAACTCATTTCATGATCTGAACTTTTCCCCGAAGAGGTAATAAAGACAGGAACATCCAAAGCCATTGTATCACCTACTGTATATCATCCGTCAATAGATAATTAATGTGACAATGAGATTTTCACATTCTTGCATTTTGTCATGCATCGTTTTTTACAGTGCTTTATACTTACAACTGTTTTAACAACTACATGACCAAGCTCAAAAGCTATTATTTTTCATGGTTAATGTTGAAACAGAATTCCAGTTAAAGAACAATCTTAGAACGGTAAAGTAAATATTTTACATTGGTATTACACTACCTATATTTTATTAAAAAACACATCATTTCACACTTAAATTATAATTAAAAAAACAATGCTGTTTTTTTCACATCTATGAAATTCAGTGCACAAAAGGTTTATATTTTTCATCTGTTATTGCATTCTGCAAAAAAGATAATTTTGAATTCCTGGTCCTGGGGAGAATAAGATTTTATAGAGGCTGCAGATTCAAGATTTGTTTCACAAATGGCGGCTGTGACTTCATTCAGTTCATTCCAACATTACAGCCTGACAAATATTCCTAGGTCGTTCATTCCATTATTATTTCTGCAATCCCAAAAACTTAAACACTGGCCTCTCTATCTTGAACTCCATCCAAATAACTCTTTTCCACTTCTATTTCACTTGTTCTATTGCATCACTCTAGGCAAAGTAGAAGGTGCTTTTAACAAACTGAAGACACCAAATCTTCTGCTTTCTTCATAAACTTACCAATAATTTATTGTTCATGCTCAGGAGGATGTGTAGCATTTATAAAGTGACATGAAGTCACTCGGCTTTCTGAATGAGAAGCTGACAGTTCCTGAAAACTCAGATTGCCTCCACTGCTAGACACTGCTGACTAAACACAGATGCCTCTTTATCTAGGACATTGATTGAATAAGCTCGAACACTTAAAGTATTCAGTCAGTGCAAGTGGGCAGCTCTTCTGAAAGCAATGGAAAATCTTACAGCTGATTCACATCTGTCTCCAGAAAAGAATTACACATTATCTCATGATGATGAATATGCTTCAATCACACAGAGGACAATGAGTTTTCTCTCCCTGAAAAATTACAAAAGCCATCACCCAAAGCAAAAGTCAATTTAAGAAAGACAGAATAAACAGACTATTAGTAATGGGAAAGATGGTCAAAGGCTGTAGAGGAGAATAGAGTATGAATAAATATATGAAAATCAAGAGAACTTGGAATGCCTTGCAGTATACCCCAATCTGGGTGTAACTTAATTACTTTTATAAAGGGAATAAAAAGCAGCTGTAATGAGAAAAAGACCAGGTTGGATGCAACTGTGGGCAACCAAAGGAGCACGTAAGGGTAGAGGATGTCTTTGACCATGGCAGGCAGATAGGAACCAGATGTTCCTTTCCAACCCAAACCAAGTTATGATAATACCATGCTTCAGAGTAATAAATGGGATGTTTGGATTTCACCCATGCAGTATACATGACTTTTCTAAAGAGAATCTGATGACAGGTGACTATGAAATAAGTTACCCCTTCAATGAAGCTTTTTTGAATACTTATGCGAACAAATCTCTCTGTGGTGTCTGCTGTCTACCCATACTGTGTATATTTCAGAAGATGAAAGCAGCTGGTTTCAACTGAACATTTGGGGAAAAGTAGGATGCTCAGCTCTGTATTTTGGAAGAATTGTAGCAAAACTCTCATTTATATGCTTCATAACTAACATAAATGATGGTATGATAGCTCCCTGCTGAAGATTTTAAATGGTACTTCAAAAACATGGTTTCATCTGGGGGAACAGCTACCAGTTTGCAACCAGTGCATGCAGATCATTCGCTGCTGGCTTTTTCCCTCCCACTGTTCTCAGACCAGATGTTAATGAAAAATGTAGGAACCTGTTTCTCCTCTCCTCTTTAGTTAATAAGGTGTTCACCAAATACTTGTCTTTATCTAGCAAAACTGGATGAGATCCAAGTTATCAGAGAATACAGCAGGGATGTCTTTAAGGAGGCAGATGTTCAAAGGAGTACTTTGAAGTGTTCTTCGACCTGTGTGGAGTTGATTATCATGATGTGGATGAAAGATGAGAAGAAAAATAGATGAAACCACAAAGCCTAGGAGAATATGCTCTACCTGCCAACAATAAACTTCAGAAAGACTTAAGTATAGAAGCTGTAAAATATTGCTGTGATAAAACTTCTGAGCGAGGATAGACCTCCAGGGCCTGCCAAGAAATTTGAGGAAAGTCAGTACCATACCAGTCCTTTCACCTGATAGAGACTTTTCAATCCACTTGCCACTGAATGATAAAATTCCGTATAGGGAATCACTGTGATTCAAATAGGCAGGAGTGGAAAAGACATACTGTGACACAAAAGGACCTTCACTTTTAATGGATAAGGAGGTCTGATTGATTTGTAGACTGCTCATATTGTGCCAGATTTTGTGTTGTGGTTTTGCCCCAGTTGAGAGCTGAACGCCACGCAGCTGCTCTCTGAAATTGTGGGAGGTGAAAAGGTAGGAAAGAAAACCAACAAAGAAAGACAAACCTTATGGATTGGGATAAGGATAGTTTACTGGGACAGTAGAGAGATATCAATGACAGGACTTTATAATAAAATATATAGAGATGATTATGCAGGTTACGATTTCTCACTGAACCTCACAGCCCAGGCCATACAGCTCAGAGCTGTCCCTCAACCGCGTCACCTTCAAAACCACACATTTGAAGTTGTGCCCTCCTCCTCCACCGATCACCCTTTATACTGAGAATAATGTAATTAGCATGGAATACTCTCTTTGGTTGGTTTGGGTCACTTGTCCTGGACGTGTCCACTCCCAGGTTCCTGGGTGCCCCCGCCTTCTTGTTATGAAGAACTGAGAAGTCGTTGACTTGTTAGAAAGATCTAGATATATCAGGGTGTTATCAGTGCTACTCTCATCTCATTCCACCAACTGCTGGAACAAAATTAACTCTATCCTAGCTGAAACCAGGACATTTTGTAACTGAAGAACAGATCTGAAGATCACTGATAAAAATCTTTCAGTATACAATGACAGTGTATTTTCCAATAATTTCACTGTCATGTTCTCCCACCTGATTCTGAAACAGACTGTTCCTTTTGGACAACACCTACAAGATACCATTTAGAAACTGCAGCCCCAAATATTCATTCACTGCCATTATGGCTCACTAGTAGAGTGTGGTTGGTTCTGGGTGCTAAATCTCAGGCTTTGCCTTACATACTTGCTCTTGGGACAACAGTCATCTGTGTGCCTCAATTGCAAGGCAAAGGCAAACAGAGCTGGGGTCCAGAGGAGAATTCCTCTTGTTTCATTCACTGCAGACCAGTGTCTGGTCCTTTTTCCTGTGGCAGTCATCATCATGCCATCATCTAACATGATGGCAGAAGAACATCACTGCTGGGAAGGCATCTGAAGGCGAATGTGCTTCCCCAACCATCTCTCATCTGTGTTTGTCAAACAGCAGGGGAATGACAGCTCTTCTCGACAATTTTTTTCCTCCAAAAAATGTCAAAATGCTAAGGTTAAATAAAATGTTTTTGGCCATTATGGAGCTGTATGTATTCTTTTCATTTTGAAAAGCAGGGCAGGCACTATAAGAATGCTATCTCCCTGGAAAATATATACTCTATACATCCCAAATAATCTAAGATTCACATGTATAATCATATGAACAAATATGTATTCAAACCCCAGAGCTCCATCTGTCCCTATCTATCTTGCAGACTTCAGACCCTATCTGAATTAGGGTCAAAAGGAATTAAAAAAAAAAAAAAAAGGTTTGGCTCTTTTCATATCTTTGTGCCACCCAAGAAACATAAGAAAGACTATTCTGTTGATGGTATTATTTATAGTTACACCAGCATGTATTTTCTATGTCACTTTTTGGTATCTTTCGGTTACTCTTTTCCTAAATATACTAATGAGAATATTCTTACTTTCCTCATAGAGGAAAATAGGAAAATTAACTTAAACTCATTGTGTAACTTCGAATTGTTCATATTTATCTAAAAGAAGTATTAAATGTGTGCAAGTGCACCAGATTAGGCTTGTAATAATTCATGGTGAGATTTATAATGTATGTAATAAAAAAAGGGCTAGATAGAGAGACAACTCTTCTGGGACAACTTTTGGTATATACATTAATCAGTAACTATAGAAAGAAATAAATAGTAAGACACATTTCATGGTAGGCAAGGCTTCGAAGAGAAGCCTGGCAAAGGTCTTTGCATTTAGGTCACCTATATTTAGACAAGATAAAGTACTATGCCTTGTCCTACTAAGAATTGTCCCAGCTTAATAGATCATTTATAACAGATCCAGCTTTCATATTTCTACAGGGGGCTGCTGTACCGCTGACTGCAAAACAATGCCTGGATTTGAAAGAAGTATAAATAATATTTACCAAAAATAAAGTACACTTCTCTTAATAAAATTAAAAGTTGCAAAGGATAGAAATTTACCTTTCTCCACACTTTTTAGTTTTGCTCCTCAGTCTGGGAGACCTTAGCAATAAAGGTTGAAGCAAAGAAGACATTCAGTAACTCTGCCTTCTCTACATCTTGTATGATGAAGGCATTCATCTCATTCAGCAGCAGATCCATATTTTCACAGAATCACAGAATCATAGAATGTTAGGAGTTGGAAGGGTCCTCAAAAGATCATCTAGTCCGACTCCACTGCCCAAGAAGTATCACCTAGATTAGGTCACACATGAATGCATCCAGATTGGTCCTGAACATCTCCAGAGAAGGAGACTCCACAACCTCTTGGAGTTTCCCCTAGTTCTGGGAGGTTTCTTAATCTGTGAAGTTTCCCTAGTCTTCCCTTTCTCCTAGTCCCTCACAAAGGAGAAAGACCTCCACATAGTCCAATTGAGTCCTTTCCCACATGCTACACTTCTTCACACGCTACACCAGTGTGGGTCCCTTCCATGGGGTGCAGTCTCTCAGGCCCAGACTGCTCCATCCTGGTCCACCGTGGGGTCACAAGTACTTCCAGTAAGCCTGCTTTGTCCTGGGTCCCTCTCTTCATGGGTACAGGTTCTGCCAGAAGCTTGTTCTAGTGAGGGTTTACTATCAGGTCACAGCCTCCTTCATGTATCTCCACCTGCTCCAGTGTGGATTCCTCTATCCTCCACAGGATTCAGCTAGGATCTCTTCTCCGCCATCATCTTCCTCAGATTACAGGGGAATCTCTCCTCCACAACCTGGAGTGGCTACTTCTTCTATTTCTCTGCTGATCTTGGTGTCTGCAAAGTTTCTCATATCTTCTCAATCCTCTCTCTGGCATCAAAAGGTACCATCTTTCTGATTATGAAGAGTCATGCTTTCTACTTCAGGTTTTTAGTAGTTAACTCTGAAGAATTGTAGATTTATTTTATGATTCTCTGGATGGTAATTTTGATGGAAAACTTAATTAAAAAAAAAAACAAAAACAAAAACAAAAAAATGGCCAAACATTAGAATATATGATGTTTAGGGGAAAAAAAAAAATCTCATTTCTTCCTCTCTTACTTTTTTTTTTCTTCCACGTGTGTATTTGTTTGTTTGTTTAGGTTTTCTTATTTGATTGGTTTTAGTTTTGGTTTTGTTATTGCTTTTCCTTTTTAAACCTGTTGGTGAGTGCCAGGGAATCAGCAGAATCTGTGTTCATACTTATAAGGGCTTTGTCTGGGCGGTCTTATTTATGGCAGTGACATTCCCCATGTTCATACATGACTAGGTATGGCTTAAAGCAATAACATTGTCATTTGCTTTGTGCTGAACTAATACTCGGTGACCCTTTATGTGAACTGCTCCACATCAGCTAAACCTATAGAGCAGAAATGTCACTCTGCAAAACAGGAGCAGCAAAATGATGAATTTTCTGCCAGTTTAGCACTCAAAATCTGGCAGCACAAGTAGGACAGCAGAGCTGTAGCTGTTTTAAGTTGATTAGCTCCAACCATCTTAGAAATGTAGACTTATGCCTTAAGTAGCTCTTCACTTTGAAAACACTGAAAAAAATTATAAAGAATTTTTACCAATAACTATATCTTCTAATTAGTATTGTTAGAAATTCAGTTTAAAAAATGGTTTAGTGACCATTTGAAACACAAAACAATGGTGGAACCTTATTGCAAAACATTTATTTTCCATCTTTGACGTTACATATCTTAGATTTTACATATCTTAGATTTTTATATGATTTTCCAGGAGGAACAAAATCACTATGGTTTCTTGCCACCTTTCAACTATCAAATATAATTGAGACTATAATGGATTTTCATGCACTATAGGTGTACTTTCAGCTTCATACATAGAAGGCAAAAAGAAATGATAAAGTGAAAATGGCCTAAAATATTTTTATCTTTACATAGTTTTTGTTATAAACATGGATGGAAGCATTCAAATGAATCAAGTTGTAATAGAATACAAAGATATTTGTAAAAAACTTCATCAGGTTGGGTGGAGTCCATTGAAATGAGAAAGATAATATAAGATTTATAGCATCTCTCACCATTTCCAAACAGGTGCGTTTCTGCACCAAATCAGACAAATTCCCCACCAACCTATCATGTTATCTCTGAGAACAAGGTATATTTTAAGAACTAATAGAAAGAGGATATTTATAAAAAAAAAAAATGTTTCTGATTGAAAATATCTGTAAATGTCTGGTAGCAATATTTTGTGGTTTTGTTTCTTAGGATTTTAACTTTTTTTTTTTAATTTCTGCATTAATTGAAGACATCTTTGGTATTTCTAGAAAATATGAAAAAATAATTAACATTAAAAATTTGGATTAAAAGTTTACAAACTGATTTGGTATGAATTAATGAAATATTTTTGATTTATCATAAAATATTTAAAATGGCTTCAATTTCCCATAATATCCCATATATCATACCAATAGAAATATATTTTTTTTTAAATATCCAAAACAAAGCATGGGAAAAAAATTAAAATGAAACAAGTAGCTATATATGTGTGGGCACACAATTTCTGCAAGTTCTACCGGATGATGGAAGTGAGTAACTTAGAACAAGTGCACATGCACACCCACATCCATGTTACCTCACATCAGAGCTGTTCTCAGCAGATATAAATGAAGGCTAAAGAAAAAAAAATAGAGAACATTTTACTTCCAGTCTGCTAAAAGTGCGTTTCCAAATTCTTTAATCAAAGAGCAAGCAGTGCTGGGAGATGAAGAGTGGGATTTAAAGGTCACAATGGTAAATAATTGAGCAAGGCAAAAGAATGCGGTATTCAAGGGGCGTGTATGAGATCCTGCTTATTTCATGATTTAGTGGACCACTTAAAACTTTGAGTTAAAAACCTGTCCTAGTATGGTGTGTTTTTCTGTACTTAAGGGTGTTCTTTTTTGGTATCTACTGAGAAAAACAGACTAGGATAGTAAGTGAAGCTCAGTCTGAATTCAGGATTCAGAGGCTCTGTGGCAAAGGGATCAGACATCCATAGGCCCAAATTCATACATCTGAGGTTGCTCCACATCTTCACTGTCTTAGAAGTCCAGACATAAACTACATTAAGACATCTATGAAAGTTATCAAAATGTAATACATGACAAAGAAGTTAGGCAACGATTTTGGTACAGGAACTTAGATTCCTAAATTAAGTGTTTAAAGAAGGACTTACACTTCTTGTGCCTTGATTTGGAGAATTTCACTTCTATTGCAGCATTTCTGACAAAGTTTCAAAACACTTTATCTGGATTAGCATCACCCCAAAGGGAACAGAGTAAAATACTAAACCTGCAGATGAAGATTAAGAGTTCTTTGTAAGGATGTTGCTGCCTGCTCTAAAACTTCTTCCTTTTTATCAGGAGTCTGCTGCAATTAAAGGACTGACCAGTACTAACAGTTGCATAAAACCATTATCTCACTGGAGCAGTAGAAATAACGTTGCCAAGGTGATTCTGTTTTCTGTGATATTCTAAACATATGGTGAGGAAAAAAAAAGCACACTGTAATACAAAGGTTTAAATCTTGCTGAGCACGAAGGCTACACTTCATCTCTCAAATGAGAAATGGGGACTTTCATTAGTATGATAATTTCAGGTAAAAGGGCCAAAACTGGTTGCTTTTTCTACAGAATTTAAAATTAAAATTCTTGCACAGACTGGAATATCTTAACACAGCAGCAGGTTCTTATGAAGATACTGTTAGTTAACATATTTGCATTATTGTATGTTTCAGGTTTGTGTTTCATTTTTTATTTTTAATAAATTTCTATGTTATGTTGGATTCAGATCAAATCATTCAGGCAAGCTTCCAGAGAGTGGGCCGTTTCCCAAATGACAATAATTTCATTAGTATACTTCTTGCAGATCAGCCAAAATGTTAAACCTACTACTTGGTAGTAGAGAATGTTGGCTAAATATTATGTAGTCCTATAATAAGGGTTTGATAAGTGGTTTAACACTTTTCACTAAAGCAAATAGGTGATTTGCTCTTGACATCAGTATGAAAGGAAGCAAGACAAATATTTTTTGTGGATGCACTTTACAAAGCTCTCTTCTGACTGGGTGTATTTTGAGGTTATTGTCAATTTATCACTTCTTTTTGAAGTGACAGAGATTGGCCACAGGTGAACACCAAACAAGGGTGACAGTTTAAAAGGGGTAAATAAATTAATCTATAAGATTCACAGGCTTCATTTCTGGGAACCTAGAAATAAAGAGTATGTCAAAGAAATAAAGCATGGAAAATACATTGTCATAGAATGGCTAGAGTTGGAAGGGACTCCCAGAGATCATCTAGTCTAAACCCCCTGCAAGAAGCAGGGACACCCCTAATTAGATCAGGTTGCTCAGGACCTCATCCACCTGGCCTTGAATGTCTGGAGGAATGGGGCCTCCACCACCTCTCTGGGCAACCTGTTCCAGTGCCTCCCAACTCTCACAGTAAAGAACTTTTTTCTAATATCCAATCTAAATCTCCCTCCCTCTATTTTAAAACCATTACCCCTTGTCCTGTCACAACAGGCCCTACTGAATAGCCTCTCCCCTTCGTTCTTGTAGGCCCCCTTGAGGTACTGGCAGACCGCTAGAAGGTCTCCCCAGAGCCTCCTCTTCTCTAGGCTGAACATCCCCAACTCTCTCAGCCTGTCCTCGTAGGAAAGGTGCTCCAGCCCTCTTATCATCTTTGTGGCCCTCCTCTGGACCCTCTCCAACTGGACCGCGTCCTTCTTATGTTGGGGGTTCCAGAACTGGATACAGTACTCCAGGTGAGGTCTCATGAGGGCAGAGTAGAGGAGGAGAATCACCTCCCTCGACCTGCTGGTCACTCTTCTCTTAATGCAGCCCAGGAAGCGGTTGGCCTTCTGGGTCCAAGAGCACACTGTCGGCTAATGTTGAGCTTCTCATCCACCAGTACTCNGGCCGGGCCCAACATGGACCCTCGAGGGACACCACTCATGAGTCTTCATTTGGACATTAAGCTGTTGATAACCAGTCTCTGAGTGCCACCATTCAGCCAACTCCTTATCCAGCGAGTGGTCCATCCATCAAACCCATGCCTCTCTAGTTTAGAGAGAAGAATGTCGTGCGGGACAGTGACAAAGGCTTTACATAAGTCCAGGTAGATGACATCCATTGGTCGTCTCTTATCCACCGATGCTGTCATTCCGTCATAAAAGGCCACCAGGTTGGTGAGGCACGATCTGCCCTTGGTGAAGCCATGTTGGCTGTCACCAACCACCTCCTTGTTCTCCATGTACCTTAGCATGGTCCCCAGGAGAATCTGCTCCATGACCTTGCCAGGCACAGAGGTGAGGCTGACTGGCCTGTAGCTGCCCGAGTCCTCCTTGTTCCCCTTTTTAAAAATGGGGGTTATGTTCCCTCTCTTCCAGTCATCGGGGACCTCACCAGACCGCCACAACGTACATAAGGAAAATTCACCAGGCTCTTGCTACATTTTCACATCCTGCTGCAAGATGGGGCAGTGCTGTCTGGGTGAGCCTCATCTGAGCTTTGTGCCTGTGAAGTCCAGAATTTCTTTCTAAATTTAATAGCTTTCATGTTTTTACATTGTTTTTCCTCTTCTGACTAAAACACTTGTAAATCTTGAACAAGAACATCAGGGCTTTACTTCTGTCAATTGCATGGTTATCATTATTTCCCAAACTTCATGTGGTTGCAATGATTTCTTTACCTGTATTTTTTTGTGTAGGGTGATGGTAGCTATCAAACATTATTCCATTATGCTTCCATCTACATCAGAATGATAAAGAACTGCTTCAGTATGGACTTCTGCATGAGGGACCTCAGTTGTGTACCCATCTATCTGCTGCATCTCTATTGTGGTAAGCACTGAAATGTTAGAATATGCAAGAGAGTTTTGGAAGGAAAAAAAAAAAGCTGAGTTTCATAACTGTTTGGGTTTAGTTTTTTCAGTGGATACTTTTTAAATTTTTTTTTCATGGAAAACAGCCTTTCGCAAATGATGTATATGGTTATCTATATGGTTTATAATCCTTAGTTAAAATATCTGATGCTAAATCTACTCTTACATATTGTCAGATCTGTGAGCAGGAAGGTAAAATACTAATGATCTTAAGCCATAGATGCTACACCACAAGCAGTGCAATAAATCTGTTCTAAATAGTTTTATCATTTTGCTACATGCAGCACTTCTACACATTTTCTTATAAATTATTACCGAAAATTGGCATTCATTTGAAAATTCTGAGTGTGATACAATTTATTAGAGCAAAACATCATCATAATTAACAATAAATCAAAATATATGGAAAAAATTCAGCTTCCTCATCACCTTATCCAACCAGGCTATGATGTTATAGTCCAAACCCATATTTTATTCTCTTCTATGCTGATACAAATAATTATGTGGACTCAGATCTTCTAAGACTTAAAAAAATCAGCTTCATTTTGTTGGGTCCAAAATGTTCAATAACCTTGATTAAATACCAGCAAGGGATCTGAATCTGAGACATCACATAATTAAGCTGACTCAAATATTAGTTCTGCACAATCCTAGCTCACTTTACACCACCTTTGAGAATGCTTTAAACTATTGCTAAAACTACTCTGCTTCCATGTTCTCAACCCTGGATTGCTAGGATTGCAGAGAATGTGCAAAAGTTCCCAGTTTACCTTTTATTTTCAGGAGGGCAGTCCAGATCCCTTCCCGCTGAGTTTCTATTCTGAATGTATCTGGTCATAAACGGAGATAGGGTTTTGGTTTTGGTTTTTTGGTTTGGTTTTTTGGTTTTGGTTTAACAGACTATAAAGGAGGGGAAAGAAATGCAATCATACTTCCCATGAAGAACTGTCCTGGCAGTGTCAGAAATGTAAAAATCTTGACTTCCTAACACCTGTGTTTTTTTTTCTTCAGTGTTCCATTTTGCTCTGCTTCATAAGAGGCTATCAAAACCAGTCAAAAGTGAGCAATCAAGACAAATAAGTGTTAAGTTTAAAATAATTTAATATGAGGTGTCTTTGCAGTAGGAATAAAGATGAGCTGGAAATATTCATAGGCACTGGAATATAATTTTTTATCACATGATCACACAATGTTAGGAGTTGAAAGTAACCTTGAAAGATGATTAGTCCAATCCCCCTTCCAGAGCATCCTGCTAATCTGACAGATTTACCAGTTTGTTCTAACCAGCACTTCCCCTAAATAATCCTTGAACATCATTAGATGTCAACAATGAGAGTTGAAGGACTTTTCGCTGAGAACAATTAACATCAAACATCCCTCTTTATGAAGTTTGAAAAATTTCCTGGCATAGATGTGGGAAATGCATCCATGTCCTGGAACATTCCCCTACACACTCAATTTATTGGTATTGTATTCAGCTAAAATTCCATTGCTCTGGATATTTCTTAACTTCTGTTCTTTTTCTGTATCTACATTTTGTCATGTAGCAAATAGTGTCTTGATCTTCTAGGGAAACAAGGTCATATCAATTAACAAATGAAAACAAAACAACTATTTTTGAAGAATGATCAGAACTAAGGATTCTTGCTTTCTTGTAGTTATATTTTCTGGCAGTATTTGATGTTTATAATTAATTTCTTAATTTCCTCCATACCAAAACAGATACATGAAATAAAATTTTATTTATAGACTGGTAATTTTTTAAGGTTTTCTCTTTGTGTATATTTTCTGTTGTCAATGAAAGTCAAAGCTCATGTTGTAGCCTGAATCTTCAGTCAGAATATGGCAGGTTGCCTCTTCTCCCAGTCCACTTGTTCTGATGAATCTTTTTGTAAGTTCATGTATCTAAGATTCCCACTCTTTTGTCAAATAAGGCTAAAATTTGTCAAATTGATTTATAAGTTATTAAAACAGCAGTTAAAGCAACAAACAGATGTTTACTCTCACACAGAGCTGTACTGTTTTTCTCAAGAAATCCAGCCAATACAAATTCCTCTTACTATTCTTATTATCTAGTTTATTCAGCCTTTTCTTCTAATGAAAATACCATGGATCTACTAAATTAAAACTAAAATTAAAAAAAAATGTTGATGAAATATGAAGTTCTCTTTTAATCTGTGGAACATAAAGATAAAAATTCAAAATAATAATTAAAAAAAAAGAAAATATTTCACCCAGTCATATATTTTCCTTTAGAGATCCACAGCTGATGTTCAAAAATACCTTTGAATTCTGGTCCTGTATAACATCAGTTATGAAGTATAATGATGTAGAATATAGCGTAGTGACCAAATAACTTAATTATGCTGTCAAACTCTTAACATCCTACCAGAGTTCTGTATAGACATTAATTATGCTTTAGGACTGCAGTGTTAGCATGAATCACTTCAGTATTTTTCTGGTGCCCTCCTAACTGATGAAATCATATGTAAGATGCCAGAGTCAGATGATCCACTAACATTTCAGTTTGAGATTAAAATTTCAGAAGGTTCTTGGACTCGTACACAAAAAGCAATGGTAGTAAATTAATAAGAGTAATCTTCATCACTACTTGGATTTATATATAGTATAGCTCTGAAAACCTGAGGATTGTAAAGCATATTAGACACATTAATTAATCACTTCTCTCTGCAACATGCTCTGTGAAGCAAGCATGAATTATTAACCTTAGGTTTACACATGGGTGTAAATTATACTTATGTTATAAATATAACATAAATATTTATGTTCCAGAATATTCTGAATTATCTTAAATGCTTAAACTCTGTGTTCTCCCTCTCTTGTTTTGTTTTGTTTTGCTTTCTCTCTCAGTAGTTTTTTATTAAAAGAATGAGTATCCACATTTGCAGTAAGATGTCTGTGTTGATTACTCCTGGAGAGCTGCTGCTCTACACGAGAGAGGAAAATCCCTTCCCATCATTTCTGCAGTTCAGTAACTGGTTTACTGTATCTTGCAGATGTAATCGCAAGCCCTTTTTCTTCTGTCATTCACAGATATACATCTCTGATAGAGTTTAACTGGGGTGGTGTTGGCCTCTCCCCAACTGTGGTTTAACTATGTAAGGCAGAAACCAGTCTGTGAAATAATTATAATAGACATTTTTAAAGGTACAAAGCAAGTTAACCTTATAGAGGAAAAGGGAAGCAAATAATGAAATTCCAAGTACAAAGCTATCTTTGCTCTTGTTCTGCAGCAAATGCAAAATAGTTGGTTAGCAGGCTTTTTAATTTGCGGGGAAGTTAGGTAGCGCTTAACACTAAAAGACTGAGAAATACTGCTCAAGACACTGATTTTAACTTCTGACCCACTTTTGTCTAGGTGAGTAACCAAGTAAAGTGAAATTACTTGCTATTTTCCTATAAATGTTCATCAGAAAGTTAGCTATTTTCTTCATTAAAAATAATAAAGGAAAACTATTGAAAGATATCTACTTTTTATTAATTGTTTTGTGGATTAATAATAATAGCTTCTCTAGTTGCAGTCCCATGACTGTGTAAATTCAGATTCAGGGGGAACTTTGGCCAAATCCTTCATGGTCAATTCTCTGTGTCAATGTGCTCCATGTCCCTCAAGGATCTGTGCTGGGACAATTGTTGTTTAATATCTTCATTAATGACATAGACAGTGGGATCAAGTTTGTGGGTGACACCAAGCTAAGTGGTGTAGTCAACAAGCCCAAATCATGGAATGTCAACCAGAGGGACTTGGACCACCTAGAGAGATGGAACTCTGTAAACAGCATGAAGTTCAATAAGGACAAGTGCAAGGTCCTGCACATGGATCAGGAAAATTTTCATTAGGAATACAAGATGGGGGATAATTTGATAAGCGGCAGCCCTGTGGAAAAGGTTTTGGGGATATTGATGAAAAACAAAACAGCTGGACATGAGCCAACAATGTAATTTGCAGCCTAGAATGTCAATCACATCCTGGTTTGAATCACTGGAAGCCTGTCAAATAGATCAAGAGAAGTGATTCTCCCCCTTTGCTCTGGTGAGTTCCCACCTGGAATACTGTGTCGCACACCGGAGCCTTCATCACAAGGACATGAACCTGTTGGAGTCCATCCAGAGGAAGGCCATAAGGATGATTAGAGGGCTGGAGCACCATTTCTAAAAAGACAGGCTGACAAAGTTGGACTTGTTAATTCTGGAGCAGAGCAGGCTCAGGAGAGACTTTATAGCAGCTTTCTAGTATTTGAAAGGAACTACAGGAAAGATGTGAAGGACTGTTAAGGGCATGCAGTCATAGAATGAGGGGAAATGGTTTTAAACTGTAACAGGGTAGATTAAGATTCAACATTAGGAAGTTTTTAACTATGAGGACAGTCAGACGCTGTCACAAGTTGCCCAGAGAGGTGGTGAAGGCCCCATTCCTCCAGACATTCAAGGTCAGGCTCGATTAAGCTCTGGGCAACCTGATCTAGTTTAAGGTGTCCCTGGTCACTGCAAGGGGGTTGAACTAGATGACCTTTAAAAGTCCCTTCCAACCTAACATCATTTATTGTTCTATGATTCTGTAACAGATGAATGGTCTTCAAAATAGTGATTTTTTAAGATCCTCAATGTCAATGGATATTTTGAGCTCATGTTTCTGACATCAAATGAAAGGAAATAGTCTGAATGAAAGGGAAAGCTTGGAAGGATTGGATGAATTCTTATTTGTGTTGAATCAAGATCTTATTAAGGTATGTCCCAGCTGGGCATGGTGCACTGTGTGGCCAAATATCTCTTGGTACAGACTTGCCATTTTTAACCCAAGGAAGAAACATATTCTCATTCATTGTATGTTCAGCTAGTCCAGTGTTTTGCAGCCATGGGACAGTTACCATCTACACCTTCTCTGTGCTCTGACAGCCTAAGAGGTCTGTAATATGCAGATCATTTATTCTGTAGGTCTGAACATTTCCCAGATGTGTCAAGCTAACTGTGAATGTGCAGAGCTGTTTTTCACATGTGTTGTGACTATGTCGCAGATTTCTGCATATCGTCAGCCTTATCAAAGACATTCTTCCTCCCAGGAAGAACCTAGCCATATAGCATAATCTCTATTTATGTCCAGTCAGGATTTCCAGGTTGAGAGAATAACCCAGGCATAAAATTGTCCCACTGAAGAATTCACACCCCTTCTCCTTAACAACTTCTTCTCTTTCAGGGATCACAAACACATCTGGAGCTAGTTGGTCAGCAACACTACTTAGGATGACATAATCCTGCAATCCTTTCTCTTCTTTCTTAGACTTTGCACAAACTGAATAAAAAAATGCCTTGTTTTCATTTTATTTTACTTGAATGTACTACAAAAAGAACAATCTAAAAATGGACAGGAGTATAATGAATGTCACTTTGTCCTTTCTCCCAGACATAGATGAGCTGAGATGTTCTGGGAGTAATTATTAATATGTCCAGGGCAAACAAAACAGTGATGTCCAACTGTGTGTAAAACCCAAGTAGATCTGTTCATACTATCCAGTGATGCCAGCTGCCAGTGGGTATTAATCACTGAAATGATCCACAAAATCCCAATCAAGGTACCTATTGATGCTTGTGACAATAACTGACATTTTTGGCTGACTTTAATCTGTTCTTTTAAACTGATTTAGAGGTTAAAATTGGTAAGACTTTCCCTCAGACTTAGTAGAAGTGGATTTAACTGACATTCAGTGGTGACTTTTTATATCGAAGTATCAATAAACCTTCTGACATAATGGCATTCTTACTTGCTTTCTGCTATCCAAAGTCCTATCATGTCTCCACTTCATTAGTTTCTGTACTGGGTTGAATCTGAGTAATTTTCTAACCCCAATGGGATGATCACAATGAAGAGCACTGCCTGTTTGATTATGAGTTCTTTGGCACATACACAGTGTTCCAGCACTAAACAATTCTAGAAAATATGCACTATAGACTTGACATTTATTGTATCTCAGCGTGTGGCTGTCTGTGGTTTTGATGGTTTCCAAACAATGGTATGTGTGCCAGATTGCATGAATAGCCTTGTGTTGTTGAACAACAGTAATGAGGATGTCAGTTGAGAGTTTTAAATGAGATTTTCTTAGTCATTTAAAGGATTTATGTATGTATCTCATCATTTGTCAACTTCAAATTACATGAGTGGAGTGACCCATATTTTTGTATCAATGGAATATACTTACATGTTCAAACTGGAGAGGAAGAGAAAGCCATGCAGAGTCTCAGCCATACTCTCCTTAAAGTTAGCGTTGCAAACAAAATAAGAAATTAACATAGATTCATTTATAGATAGGGGAATAGCTGTATCAAAAATTACTTGGTTCCCATTCACAATTATCTAAATTTCATGTACTCTGTGCTCCACTGCTCGTCTGCAGTAACTATAAAACAATAAAACTCCCCATGTAACATCTAATCATATATAGCACAAGTCATGCTGATGCATATTTACAAGTGCAGTAACTGCTGAGTCCAAAATACAAATAGTGCTTTGCCTTTGGAAAAGATGTTTGTTTTGAAGTTTTTATTTATTCAGCCAAATGAGATGTTGCTGAGTGCAAAATACTCCATATAGTCACAAGCCAAAAAAAAGTTTGTTAAAGGTTTCATACTGCCTCACACCTGCATCTGGTATAATGGAGCCAGAGCCCAGAAATAAGAAAAATTCAGCATCAAAAAGAGGGAAAGAGCAGTAAGGAGAAGGGTAGAGGAAATTAGTTTGTCTTTAACTGTTTGATTCTCTGAGCACGCTGCAGCACTATTCAGGTTTCAGTCAACGTCTTCTTGATTAGCCAGAGCAGAAGAAAAAATTACCAGAATTATCTTTTTTTGTTTGTTTGTAAATATTGTTTTAATGTAGGTTACTTGTTTATCCTCTATACAGTTTCCACAGTCAAATATCACATACTTCTATCATGTGGACCAGAAAGAATGCAAGGTAGTGGTATGTATACTCCAATAGGAAGGTATGTGAGACTAAAATTCCAGGATACCATTTAAGAGTTTGCATACTCCAGAAAGAACAAGATTTGTTCCAAGAGTTTAGACCTTCTGTATGGATGATAATGGATCCCCAAAACACATTATTTTCCTTACTGTAATACCTGGGATTTCAGCATGATCAGGTGAAATATATGTGATGAGAATTACAGTAAAAAAATGATGAGGGAAAGAAAAGAGCACTGAAAAGCACCAGCATCACATTTTTTTTTTTTTTCTCTCCAGGGGGAGAAGAATGGAAAGAGAAAAATTGAGGTGTTCTGATAAAGAACAGCTCTATTTCAAAAATTCTTTGAAGATCTTCCAGAACAAGTAATCTATAAAATTTTCTTCTCAAACTAAGAAAAATACATAAACACACATTTCCAACATGATCTAGTTATTATCACCAACTTATGATGAGAAACCAAGACACAGAGAGATTATATTTCTAAGCAAAGATCATGGTGAGGATTTCTTTTTTATCAGATACTCTGTCAGAAAAGGTTGTAAAGACCTTCACTGTGTCCAGGAGAATACATCAGACAACCTTCTGATGGCTTTGTCCTTGTTTGTCTCTCTTTCCTGATATAAAAAATGGGGTCAGTCTGGCATGTGGATCTCTAAAATATCTCCAGTATATTTTTCCACCTGCAGGTATTATGCGGTCAGGAGACCAAGGTTACATTTATCACTATTTCTGGAAACTAGCATTATCCACTTTAAATATTTTAGGAATGATCTCACTGGAATCTGAATATCATAGTGAAGTGACTGTCTCCTGAAATATTAATAAAAAAGAAAGCTGAAGGAATCAACGTTGCATAAAAATCACAAGCTATGTAAAAGGGACTCTATTAATGTGCACCAGTACTCCTGTGGCTGAGATAGCTCCACATTTAGAAAACATTAAAATAGCACCCATTGAACCAATCTCTCAGCAATCAGACTTGTAAAAGAAAGTCTGATTCTGTACCCACATCACAAACTGGGCTTTAATTGGGTTTGATCTTGCTTCAAAGAGGATTTTCTCTCTCTCTCTCTCTCTCTCTCTGTATTGTTTTGTCCTCTTCCTCTT
>VXBZ01009167.1:69172-79217 GCA_013399135.1 Heliornis fulica
GAAGTTGGCCATTTCCCTTTGTCTCTCACAATTCAAATATTTATAAAGGGAGATGGCCAACCTCTTTTTAGTGACCTGTGGGGGCAGAACAAGGGGGAATGGTCATAAGTCAAACCACAGGACATTCTACACTGATGTGAGGAAGAACTTGTTCACAGTGAGGGTGACAATGCACTAGCACAGGCTGCCCAGGAGGGTTGTGGAGTGTCCTTCTCTGGAGATATTCAAGACCCATCTGGACACCGACCTGTGCGACCTGCTCTAGGGAACTTACTGTGGTTGGACTCGATGATCTCTTGGGGTCCCTTCCAACTCCTACAATTCTGTGATTCTGTGATTTTGTGATTCTTCTGTTACAGCCCGGTGTAGCTGTTTGCTGACCTCCTCACTCTGGGTCAGCTGTCAAGGACTAGTCGCTGAGTCATTTTCAAAGGTGGTTTTGTGGCTGCTGTTGCCCTGGCAATGCCCAGGACACATCAGCCTCTCTTATGAAAATTGTCACTTGCTGCTGGGTGGCTCCACTCTCAGTGGTTGCCCTGGTAAATTTTCCTTCCTAAAACCCCACTGTACCTCCAGATCTGTCACTGTCACTCTGGCTGCACTGGCTCTGAATAGCTCACCTAGTGGACCGAGGGACTGAATGGAAGAGTTTAGCCTTTCACTTCAGTCCATCTTCATTATTTCATGAGTCAAGAATTGGTCCTTGAGCTAAATGCCACTGCTATTTTATTTGCAAATACATATATTGTATTGAATTTTTAAATTTTTATTTGCAAATAAGAGATTTAACTGTAGCGACCCTTCAGTAGGGATTTTGTTGTAGTGCAACGTTAAATGGAGTGGATAGTTCTATTAGGATAGTCATGAAAGTCTATATAATATGTCAGGGAAAATACTTCAACTGTCTACCAGGATTTGCTTCCACACATGAAGGGAGGAGCTATCAGATGTAGATTAATGCTGCCAAGTCCTTTGTTAGAGTCCAAATAAAAATGCTATGCATAAACTCGAGAGAAATGAGGAATATTTGGCTATGGCATCTTTTCTTTATCTTCCTTTTCTTTCTAAACCACTTTTTTTTCACCTCTTGAAAGGCATCATGAAAACCAGTCACACCAACGTTTTGCTTGTTAGCATCTCCCATGCAAGAAATAGTGACTGTCATAAAAAGATTGTTTCCATCTCCCTTTTGTGCTGGCTCTGGATCATTATGGAAGTGCAGTGCTATACAGCCGTGCTTTTTTGCAAGGATGTGATCAACATCATTGTCATGTTCTGGTTTGCTGTACTTGGCTTTTCCTGCAATTCATTCTATCACATCCCTCCCAGAGACTCTGCAATGTGCATTACTCACCTTTTCTACTATTCAGTGTTTTTCTCTGGCTAGGAAATTAGATGGTTTCTATCAGTATCCAGTCTGAAATGTCTCCCTTGGGTCTTGAACTGGTCTTTGTTGACTAGCAAAATGCAGCTGCTGATTCTCTCTTTAAACATCCTCCTTTTTACAGCTCCTACCTAAATCTACCATCAGCTCAAATGCACTACACTTTATATAGCTCTTGCTGATTGAACATCTATCTTTTCTTTTTTTTCCCTTACATCTTTTATCCATTATACAAGTAGTCGTGTGGGCTGCATCAAAGTGAACTCGTTACCTGAGAGCTGATCAAACTCCTAATGACACACAGAACACAATGCTTTCCTAATGCTTCTTTCCTCTACACCTACATTTTTTATTCTTTTCAATTTCTGATGTCCTTCTCTTGCCTCTTTTTACCCAGTTCACTGTTTACAACATCTGCAGAATCTTTTATTTCTTTGCCACCTCTTTTTCAACTTCTTTTGTAGAAATCTCACAGCAATCTTTGTCTTTTTGAGTCATTGATACAATTTTTGGTTTTGGGGGTTTTTTTTAAGTCAGCTGCATATCAATTTTTTAAAACATTTGCTTTGACTTTTTACAACATCTCTTCCTCTGGACTGCGTGTGGTGCTGTATAACTGATATAAATTTTATGACATACTACTTTTCTATTACACACACACACACACACACACACACACACACACACACACACACACATTTATAATTTTTGTATTCATATAATTTCTCATTTGTCTTTATTCCACTGAAAATTTTATTTAATAAATAAAAAATATGTGTACTAATAATCCATATATTTCCACTGTGACATGAGCCTGGATTGGCAACCATCTTGCTCATCTTATAGAGAAAGAGTTTTTCTTTTTCTTAATTCACCTGTATGCCTTACGGAGCCAACTGCTGGTGCAGTCCAATTTCATCTCTAGTGCAAAACCTTGTTTTGCAAAAAATGACAAATATATCCTGTAAATCTTCAGTAACTGCACAGAAGGTTTGAAGGATTTGAAGTATCTTTCTTATCTTTTGGTAGAGCTCTGCAGCCAGCAGTCTTTGCAGTCTACTCTATTGCAAGAAATGCTCTCTGTTTGATGTCAGACATTTAATTTGTTGCATGTTAGCTAAACAGCAAGACGTAGACTTTAACACCCAAAAAAGTTTTTCAATGTCTTATATGTATCTTTGTTTAGGTTTGAGCAGCTGAAGTACTAAATCCATAAAAAATTACCAGACAGTTTCAATCAATAATCACACAGTGGAAAATCAAGCTCATTTATCATGTCATGAAACACAGACAATCACCATTTTCTAATTAGTGCAATTCTGTATTGTTGTGTCAGTGCATTTGTTAAGCAATTTCTGGCTCTGTAGGTTAACTCGTGTATATTTATGTTACAGTATATATGTGTACATGTTAATATTTGGCTTTGGTTTAGATCTCTCTCCATGACAGGGTCAAATTCAGGTTAATATATAGCGAATGGGACTCCAACAATCAGGCTGGTCTTAGCTCTTGATCCTGGAATGTTTTCCAATAGCTATGGTTAGTAACTACTTGTTCTTGTTTCCCAAAGCCAAGGGAATTCAGCTGCTTTGTACAGCTGCTGTGTTTTTTTTTGTCTGTATTGAGTTAAATTTCACAAGAATCTGGGAAGGGACACAACTAGGATGAGTGACCCAAACTAACCAGAGAGGTATGCTGTACCATATGATGTCATTCTCGGTATATAAAGGTGACAGGATATGGAGGAGAGGCTGTTGCTTAAGGACTGTCTGGGCTTTGAATAGACCTTGAGCACAAGACTTTGTGTACCACCCACTTCTTATATACTTCTATTAGTATAATTATTGATATTTTCCATTTCTATGAGACATCCTTTTCAGCAAAAAAATAATTAGTTTTCCCATATGTATTATCTATTTCACTCCATTATCTGAAATTATGAAAGTGTGAAAGAATAACAATTTTCTAACCTCAACCTTAGTCTAAGACCAGCTATAGAAGTTGTGGATGACCCTGTGATGTCATTTAGGACCTTTAAACTATAATAGGTGACTTACAAATTTAAAGAAAGTCTAGGAAAGTTTTTATCCACTTTCAGTTTTAACCATGAAATCCTGACTGGTGATGTAAATATTTAAAACTTTTTATTGGTTTAAAATTTACTGTGATTTTTTTTTTTCATTCTATAATTTCTATAGACTCCTGATGACTTTATTTTTTTATAAAATCTGTTTGGACCATTGACACTTTTCAGAATAGCTTATGCTTAGCTATCAAAATTTCTTTAAAAAGAAAAAAAAAAAAGGAGATAGAAAATGCTTCCATCTGATATTCCCATTTGTTGTGTACTCTACTCTGTGTAAGCCAAGATGACTCTGTCAGTCTCCCCTCTTCCTGCAAGAAAGGATCAGAAAAGCTCTCTGTCTCCTGCTGGCTTAGGTACAGTAAGAATTTTTTTCTACACTTTTACATAGTCTGCTTAACAATCACATATTTGCTGTACTTCCCTCCGCTACAGGAGAGTATGTTGGGTTTGATAAGCTCTCGGTGTCTGCTGCCAAAATGAATGCAGCATGCTTTATTATCAATTCCAGCCAAGTACACATTTCATCTTTCCAGTTCACTCACCAGCACCTTTTCTTTCAGTTTTGGTTCAGCAGCACCACAGTTCCCTAGCCTGCCTCCTCACTTTGCATTCAGCTGTGTTTTCTGGCTCAGAACTGTCATACCACAACCCAAAGCCTGCTGTGAAAAATCAAGTCTCCTCCTCCCTTTGCCCCCACCCCAGTCCTCCATGTCCCAGGTCACTGATTTCTCATCTGAAAGGAAACCTCTGAGAAGGCCTGCTGTCTATCTGAGTGCTGTTTTCAATCACTTGGTGTGTTTTATTGGGATGATGAATGATTCCTACTTTTCTTACACAAAGAGGACTTGTCTGATGAAAACAAACAAATAAACAGGAACAGTAATAAATGCAGCAGAGTAGTTGAGACTTTATTCAAATGTAGGTTCATATTTCCTGGGAGATCTCAGCTGGCTCAGTAAAATATGGGGTCCCGCGTCCTACAATTTGCCTTTTATACCTAATAGGCGAATAATGAGGAATAAAAAAAAATGGGGGGTAGAGGGGGGAAGAAAGGAAAAAAAGGAGACAGGGTAGAGCATGAAAGGACAAATGAAAATATCTGTAATGGTACCATTACATTGTCATAGCTATCTTTCGTTTGTGGGTCACTTAGAGATGAGGTGCATAGGCACAGGATTGAGGGCAGGGCTGGGAGGAGAGGGCATTATTTGCCAGAAAAAAAAATCTTTCTCCTCTCTTTAGGTGGTATTTAACTCTGACAAACTTACATGTTTTAAATTGATCTAATTCTTCACATGAGCTTCTCTTTAAAGGTAATAGACTCAAAAGGTGCATCTGCCTAATAATTGTGGTTTTAGCTTAAAATAGGTGCTTTGATTCCTACTGTAGTCAGCCACATGTCAATTTTTCTCATTCTTAGAGGGTCAAAGTTAGGAGAGAAAATCTCACCTGCTTTGTACAGACAACCTTGAAAATTCTTCATGAACACTCAGTGGAAGGGCTAGAGTTAACACTTTCTAGATAGTAGAGCATATCGGCATTAATTTTGACTATTTTATTAAACAATTTTCCCTGTATTTAAATACCTTAAGGAACTAAAAAATTCTTAGAACTGAGATTTAAATATATTCCCTGACTTTCAAAATATAACTAAGAAAACCTCCTCCCCCATTCCTTCCCTGAGTAACACAGTAGCACTATCTCAAGTATTCATGATCTAATCTGAAAACACTGGAAAATAACTTGTCCACACTGAAGATAATGGAAATACCATTTTGAAGCTATATATAAAGATCTGAGCCTCTGGTCACTGACATTTATAGTAGGTTTATTGGCCAGTAAAGGGAAACTGAGGATTTTTTGCCTTCCTGCATTCATGGGCTCTTAGTATTTTTCAAAGTTTTTAGGTCATTAGGTTTAATTGAACATACAACTTAATCACTGAAAGTATCTCAGCCCAGAACATGTGCTGTGCACTCACAGTTTGAAGCTTCTGAAACTGCACATCTTCATAGGGATGTTACTTATCAAGGTTGAGTCTTCCTCGCTGCTGAGAGAGGTAATTTTCACACCTCCTTCTATCCTCTCCCCTGTATATCTGCTCTTAGGACCTCTGAGCAATGACTGTCTGACTGGGATGTTCTCATTTTTCCTACAGATATTCACATTTCTCATGCAGAACATATGTCCAGTGTATACCAAGTCACTTTAGCCAAGATATTTACCAAATGGGAAATAAGAGTAGTTGCAGCAGAGCTTGTTTCTGGTATGAAAACACCAAGTCCCTGTAAAATTCTTTTTCCATATCATGGTAGTTTCTTCCGATGGAAGAGGAAAGTGATATTGCACCTAGAGATCCCTTCCTGGACTTTGTGAATTGGAGTTAGGCACATAAAATCCTTTGCACCAAAAATGTTAGAAAGGTGTCTGTGTAATGTGGAAAAGGCAGGGGGATAGAAAATTTGATAGACACAGAATATGTTCATAGCTTGCACACTTACATAGAGCATTCATAAAGTCATATGATACAATTGCAAATGCATTTATTAAGGCATGTTTCCTACTGTGTCTTCAAGACATGTTCAGTTCTTTCACTAAGCTGACAGACATCAGAGGCTCAGTGCTAATGCAGGGAAACATAGCTCTCCTACAAACACAGGAGACATTTTACGGATGCTGCCAGAGACAAGTTTAACATTTTCAAATATATTTTTCCTCTCGCATTTTCTGCTTCCCTCTCTCTCTTCCATGCATCCTGAGCTGACACTGTTCTTTCCAATCATGAGAAAATATGACATCCAAGCCAAGAAAACACAGTGTCTGCATTAATTTATTCTCCTCTCTGCATGGGAATTAAGCCAAGCGGAAGGTTTTCCAAAAGCTTCTCCCTCCGTTTCTTTTTTTTTTTGTTTGTTTGTGGTTTTTTTGTTTGTTTTTTTTTTTCTTTTTTCCAGACAGTGAGTTTACAGAAACAGTTCAAAAAGCACTGGCTGAAAGGTTCCTTGAGCTGAACCTATTACTGCCAACTGATCGTATTCACCTGAACAGAAGCTATAACACTGATATATGGTGTCAGCAATAAATGTTAAGAACAAAAAAGTGTTGAAGAGAAAGGTTTAACACGGCTTGAAAATTTTTTGCCATCTGTCCACTGTGATAAGGTCATGTCCCTTAGAGCCAGTTGGCTCTGTGTTACAACGGCCATGATTAACATTAAATGAACAATTTGAGACTGCAATTGCTGCATACTTGTGATTGTGGGGATTTAGAATTGTTCAAGCAAATCTTATGTTCAACAAAATATTATTTATGTTGTGGGTCAGTGCAGTTAAAAATATGCCTAGACTTCATCCTAATTACACAAATAATTTTCAAGTCCTAATAGTAAAAAAGACATGGAATTAAAACATATTCTCCCAGAATTGCTTTTTTCTTTAATTACATCATTGATGAAAACATTTGTGCCATGGTGGATTTTTTCCCATATATATTTTTGCTTATCACAACAATCAAGAAATGGCAAAATATAATAATTTGTAATTAAAATAATAGAAATGTAGAATGTTTTGGGCTGTAAAAAGACCATCTAGTTCAACTCCCCTACAATGGGCAGGGATACCCTCCACTAGACCAGGGTTCCCAAAGCCCCATCCAATCTGTCTTTGAATACTGCCAGGGAACCAGGGGTAGCCACAGCTTCTCTTAGCAACCTGTGTCAGTGTCCCACCATACTCACAGGCAAGATTTTCTTCCTAACATCTAATCTACAACTCCCCTACTTCAGTTTTACCCTAGTCCTATCACTAGTCACCGATAAAGAGTCCCTCTCGCTTTCTTGTAGCCTTTTCAGGTATCCAAAGGCTGTAATAACTTCTCCCTGGAGCTGTCTCTTCTGGCTGAATAAGCCAAACTCTCTCAGCCAGTCTTCAGAGCAGAGGTGCTCTAGCCCTCTTGTCATCTAAGTGTAATCCTCTGAAATCCCTCAAACAGCTCCATGTCTTTCTTGTCCCGGTTACCTGTAGAAAACTCTGTTGAAAGATTCTGTTGTTTTTCTCAACATTGATGAAACAACATATTACCAACTATCACCACTATCAGCAACAAAGCAAAGGTCAAAAGCAGTGGTCACATGACAAGACCAGATGCCTTCTGCCTTCATATGGTTTAAATGTTTAAATTTAACCTAACCCCTGTGCATGTGCCCAGACCCAGGGTCTGGAAATAGTGGGGCTTGGAGGTGCCCACAGAACACCTAAGACTCCCAGAGACACTCCCCCAGTGATGATACTGGGAATGCACAACACTGCTGAATGGTGGGTGTCGTTAATCAGAATAACTCTTGAAATATGCTAATGGACAACTCAAAAAAAGACCAGAAATTACCAACATCAGAAAAACTATGGTGGGTTTTCAAAGCGGCTTCTTTCAGAAGTGGCTAGAAAGATTAAGGGTTCAACAAAGCATATACCAGCTGGGTTACCAAGGCCAAACTTTCAAACTCTGTTATTGACAAGGCCATCCGGGCCAATCTGCACCAGTCACAGGCCTCTGTGAATCATGTTTTAGAGATAGAAAAACACCAACAGCCACACTTTGCCACCAGAGAAGGGAGGGAGAAGATGTAAGAAACTTTGTAGACACCAACGTGAGTCAAGAAGGTGATTAGGAGGTGCTGAGAGAAAATTCCCCGAGGCCTGTGGAGAATACCATGGTGAAGTATGTACCCCTCTGTAGCCCATGGAGGATGAAGAGACCCCACTTGTAGCCCATGAAGAGGCGGCTAGGACAGGCAGAAGCCCTCCATGGAGCAGCTGGAGGAATATGNCAGAGAAGGGAGGGAGAAGATGTAAGAAACTTTGTAGACACCAACGTGAGTCAAGAAGGTGATTAGGAGGTGCTGAGAGAAAATTCCCCGAGGCCTGTGGAGAATACCATGGTGAAGTATGTACCCCTCTGTAGCCCATGGAGGATGAAGAGACCCCACTTGTAGCCCATGAAGAGGCGGCTAGGACAGGCAGAAGCCCTCCATGGAGCAGCTGGAGGAATATGAAAGAATCTGTGACCTANTTGAAAATTTTTTGCCATCTGTCCACTGTGATAAGGTCATGTCCCTTAGAGCCAGTTGGCTCTGTGTTACAACGGCCATGATTAACATTAAATGAACAATTTGAGACTGCAATTGCTGCATACTTGTGATTGTGGGGATTTAGAATTGTTCAAGCAAATCTTATGTTCAACAAAATATTATTTATGTTGTGGGTCAGTGCAGTTAAAAATATGCCTAGACTTCATCCTAATTACACAAATAATTTTCAAGTCCTAATAGTAAAAAAGACATGGAATTAAAACATATTCTCCCAGAATTGCTTTTTTCTTTAATTACATCATTGATGAAAACATTTGTGCCATGGTGGATTTTTTCCCATATATATTTTTGCTTATCACAACAATCAAGAAATGGCAAAATATAATAATTTGTAATTAAAATAATAGAAATGTAGAATGTTTTGGGCTGTAAAAAGACCATCTAGTTCAACTCCCCTACAATGGGCAGGGATACCCTCCACTAGACCAGGGTTCCCAAAGCCCCATCCAATCTGTCTTTGAATACTGCCAGGGAACCAGGGGTAGCCACAGCTTCTCTTAGCAACCTGTGTCAGTGTCCCACCATACTCACAGGCAAGATTTTCTTCCTAACATCTAATCTACAACTCCCCTACTTCAGTTTTACCCTAGTCCTATCACTAGTCACCGATAAAGAGTCCCTCTCGCTTTCTTGTAGCCTTTTCAGGTATCCAAAGGCTGTAATAACTTCTCCCTGGAGCTGTCTCTTCTGGCTGAATAAGCCAAACTCTCTCAGCCAGTCTTCAGAGCAGAGGTGCTCTAGCCCTCTTGTCATCTAAGTGTAATCCTCTGAAATCCCTCAAACAGCTCCATGTCTTTCTTGTCCCGGTTACCTGTAGAAAACTCTGTTGAAAGATTCTGTTGTTTTTCTCAACATTGATGAAACAACATATTACCAACTATCACCACTATCAGCAACAAAGCAAAGGTCAAAAGCAGTGGTCACATGACAAGACCAGATGCCTTCTGCCTTCATATGGTTTAAATGTTTAAATTTAACCTAACCCCTGTGCATGTGCCCAGACCCAGGGTCTGGAAATAGTGGGGCTTGGAGGTGCCCACAGAACACCTAAGACTCCCAGAGACACTCCCCCAGTGATGATACTGGGAATGCACAACACTGCTGAATGGTGGGTGTCGTTAATCAGAATAACTCTTGAAATATGCTAATGGACAACTCAAAAAAAGACCAGAAATTACCAACATCAGAAAAACTATGGTGGGTTTTCAAAGCGGCTTCTTTCAGAAGTGGCTAGAAAGATTAAGGGTTCAACAAAGCATATACCAGCTGGGTTACCAAGGCCAAACTTTCAAACTCTGTTATTGACAAGGCCATCCGGGCCAATCTGCACCAGTCACAGGCCTCTGTGAATCATGTTTTAGAGATAGAAAAACACCAACAGCCACACTTTGCCACCAGAGAAGGGAGGGAGAAGATGTAAGAAACTTTG
>VXBZ01009167.1:86036-99406 GCA_013399135.1 Heliornis fulica
AACAGTTCAGATAGTGTGCTGGAACACTAATGTAAAAAAAGAAAACACACAGATAAGCAGATTGAATTTTCACTTTTTTTTTTTTTTCAGTATATCAATAGGCTTTAACAGCTCAAAACTACCTAGAAACTCTGCAGTTAAGAAGCTTCTGAATTCCTGAAGCTCAGTATGTACCAAATACCCCTGTTCACCTTACTCATTAATACCTGTAAAACAGTTCACCAAGGACCTCTGACACTGGAATTGGCCCCATTTACAAAATACCATTTTATCACTGATAAGAAGCTCAGTCTAAGAACTTATATAAACATGATATAGGAAAGAAAAAAGTGTAGAAGTAATGATAGATGCTATCTCCATCATCAGGGCAAAGTGGCATAGAAAAGCTAAGTGATTTTCTTAGTCTGTAGAAGAGTTGAGACTCAAACACATCAACTCTGAACTATGGGGTTCATGCTGTATGTTAAATGGGAAGGGACAGAGAAATTCACTGAGGTGGACAGGCATGCTAGAGATCTGGAAAACACATGGCTTAGCTTGTGAAAGGATTAAGTTGATAAGTTTTGTTACTGTGCCATAACTGACAGAGAGTTAACTCTGAGAGTTTGCAGCTAAGAAGGTTACAAACCTCCTCATCCCTGGAGGGCAAGTGGGGAAACGGGATTCTGTCAATAAGAAGTTATCAGACGAAATCTTGCTTTGCAGACTAAGTGATCTGCAGACACGTTTCTTTACCAACTTACATGAATCTCTGATCTGAAAAACATTTTAAGCAAAAAGTAACACAAACACCTTCAGCCTGTCCTTTCTCACTCCTCCACTCACCACCTCCTCACAATCATTTTTGTAGGAGTCCTTTGTATTTTCCATCATTTACTTCCATTTTTTATGAGTTTGTATTCTCCTTATTCATACAGCAGCTGCATCAGAATTTCTTGGAATAAACATAATGCAAGATGTTGCTGTGCTATTTTTCTTGTATGCAATATGAAACTGAAACATATGTAACATGTCTGAAGCAGCGAATTCTTTGTAAGGAGCTGCAAAAGATAATGATGCGAAAGAAAAACTGAATTATTTCTCTGGATTATATTTTCTTTTATACCAAAAAAATTCATAACAGTTTTAGCAAAGCCAGGTGTCCAATACCTGTACTTTAAAATGCATAAGTATGCCAGGATTAAGTACTTACACTTCAGACACACTGATTTTAAAAATACATAGAACTAAATAAACACCAAAGAAGATTGACAAAATATTTAAGGACATGTTAAGTCTTTACATATTTCTGTTCTACAGACTTCTGTTTTCTTTTTTCTTTCTTTTTTTTTTTCTTTTTCCTCACTGAAATATATTATCCGTTTTCTTTCAGTTCCCAGAGCCTTCCAGTCTTTGTGTTGTCTACAGGAGATCTGGCTGTTCAGGGAGCTATTTGTCTAACACTTGATTTGATCTCCTTTCCTTATATTACTCCCATCACCTCTCTTACTCTCCTTTTGCATCCACTACAGAATATATTTTTGTCATAGGCCACAAGGAGAATGTGGTGATAAGCATTTGATTACTGACACCTCTCTAGCAATAATGCCTTTAGAGTGAAGTATTTATTAGAAGGAAATGAAAGATCCAGCCTTTTTGAGGAACGGTATCCAGCTTTCAAGATTAACTGACAAGAAAATTTATTGTACACTACTAATGGGAGATGTGTCCCATACTGCTGCTATTGAAGCTGCCACGCAAAATAATGAAATATTCTACAAAACATGTCTACAAGGTAATTTATACAGAACCAACACTTGTCATACTCTTTGTAGTGAGTGACCTATGCTGTTCCGCTGTGCTCCACAACTTCATTAGTTATAGTGACTATGGAGAGCTCTATGGACATGTGTCCTGGGACTCTGTGATAGAGAGGAAAAGGATCACAAAGCCAGACCCATGCTGACTGCTGTCTAAGGCTATTACAGGGCACATTTTTAAAGTTGCAGCAAAAGTTTCTATAGAGAATTGTCATAGTTAGCACACAATGCTGCTTTTGAATGCTGGCCCTAGCCAGAGCACAAAGGGAAACATCACATGTCTCCTCTCACAAGCCAATCAGCTTCATGTCTACAGCATGAGGGGAGGACGAACACAGCTAAGCATACTCATGGCATTTGCTGCTATGTTGGTCCCCTTCCCCTCCCAGATGGGAACTCTATTGATACAGCCATGACCCTCTTTAGATTACATCCCTATTTCTATGTCAAGATTAGTCTAAAAATGGTTTCCTTCAGCAGAATATCTGAGATAAAAGACCTTGCACTTTTTCCAGAAATATTTTCTCACTTTCTTCTTCTCCCTCTCTCTTAAATTGAGTGGTAAAGACAATACCATAAACTGAAGACAGTGATGGGGACCCTATCTTCATGACAGACACTGTGTCACTTCACAAGAGGTCATGTAACACCAGCTAATAAAAGCAGGGAAGAGCAGGGTGAGTTTCTCCCCTCCATGGAATGTCAACATCTGAGCACTAAACAGGACATTTTGAAATCTGATTCTGACTCTTCCAGTTACACACTAATTATTTATCTCTCCAGATTTTGTGCTTATCATCTGGCAAAATATGCTAATTAAATACTTGTCTACACTGTCTTGAGATTAAAGACAGGGAAATACAGAAATTCGACCATGAAGAAAACTTTGGTAATGTGGAAATTAAACCCAAATAATCTTTAAATTACCTCTACAGAAGTACAGGATTAAATTTAGAAATTATGGAAATATTCCTTGGAATGTGCTTGACTGAACAGTCGCCATAAATGAAACCCTCCCTCACATCTGTTAGCACTTTGGCAAACAACTCAAAAAAGAAAAAATACAATACTGATCAAAGTACATGTGTAACTAATTACCTGATTTTCCATCCTTCCTCCACTCTGTGCAGGCATTAATGATGAACATGAAATACGGGAGTGAGAGAAGATCAAAAGAACATTACCTGAATGTGCGTGGATCTCTCATATCACCCCCACCTTTCCTCCCAAGACTCACTTCTCTTTTCTTATTTTAGATGCTATTTCATATTTGTTATTCTTTTTTGTCTGCATATGGTTTGACAGGACTGCACTGCACATATTGGGGACATGACCAATGTTTACTTTTGTGTGCCACATTGACTTGATTTTAGTTATCCAAGCTTTCAAAGTTTTGACCATTGAGTTTAAATTTGATTCAAAAGGAGCACTAAGCTTTCTGTTATATTTCAAATCAAGACTTGCATCTCAGTTTGAAACTGGCAGCCTAGTGATCTTAGGAGATATTGGAATGACTTTCTGAATCCTGTGTGTTTTTTTTCCTTCCCCTCATGCAAGCAGAAGTCTCATGAGAATATCCATCTTTATGACAACACCTTTATCTTTCCCTGCAATGTTGTGGAAAAAAATGGCTTTTATTGTGGGATTTCATCTGCTTTCTAAACTGCAATCAACAACAACCCACTTCCACACCAAAAGCCCCCACAAAACACACATTTAAGAAAATGCATTTAGTATACATTCCTTAGCTTTATGATGAAATAAAGCTTAGCTTTATTTACATAAAAGCTAGCATGCTGACCAACATCAGAATGTGCTCACATAGTTTGTATGTGGGGGGTTGTGGTGGTTTCATTTTTTATTATTATTATTTTTCCTCCCTCTGTGTCCTCAAGGCATATCAGTCTTTCAGGCATCATATTATACTATGCTATATTATAATAATGGTCACAAGCTACAGAACATTCGCCTCCACATTTAAAAAACTTAGCCAGTCTCTGAGAGCTTGGAATTCCTTCCTTTTATATGTTGTGAACCCATGGTACCTACTCATATTTACAGTCCATATAACATATTTTCTAGACTGTTTATGATTCTGATGCTTTTTTGTAGACTTGCCTTTTACAAGCCCAGATTTGTGCTTTGGTGTTTCAGCACAGTGCCCCTTTGTTTCTGCTAATCTTAACACTATGGCTCTAATACATTTGCTTTAACCACTGAGCTTCCTTGTAACAGAAGACCCTGGTTGTGTCGCCTCTATTAACTAAGAATAACTGTCAATGAAATTACATCCTAAAGGCCTCTTTCATTAGTTTCTTTTGAACTTCTGAATGCTTTCCCAGGGATTTGTTTGCTTTTAGACTGGAACTTCCTAACAAGGCTTTTGATGTAAACTTTCATGCCACTGTTACTATGACAATAGTGTAATGCTGCAGCAGCATTAATTGGAATTTTGATTATTTCTTTGGCTCAGAAGACTCTCTTCTTTAATAACTGGTTCAACTGTGCTTCAGATCAATGCTGCAAGGCAAAGCTGAAATCTTTATTTCCAGTAAATTTTGGATTAACAAAGCTGCTGAAGAAATGAAAGATGGATGTGGCATCATAACACCAACACAAACAGTAGTCCTCATAATTTTATATGACTCATGACAATTAGCCTGTGTATAGAAAAGATGCAAATAATCCTAGATGCTAAAGAGTTATATAGTTGTCTGCATTCTTCTACCTAAATTAACTTTGATTCAAGTGGTAGACATAGTGCAAAAGGATAATTGTCAGTTCCTTGTAAGAAATTATAATATGTTCATGTTTGATCTGGAGTGGACTGGTGGAAAATTTCAAAAGCACCAATTACCATCTCTGCCACCTATTCATATCTCTCATTCCTCTGAATTTGAAGGTGTAACATTTAACAAAGCAAGTCAGAAAAGTTTGATGAGAAATGTGTAGCTTTTCATATTCTGGCTTTGTATCAAATCCACATCTAGATATTGCAAGAGACAGAAATAAAAAACATTAATTAATCTAATTCACAGTTGTTGTATCTTTTACGGTAAAGTTAACCTCTAGTGCCAAATCTCAACATTTCATCATATTATATATGTGTGTGTATGCATATATATAAATATACATCTCTCTCTACTGTAAATAATCTGAACATCTTTACTAATTCCCCTATGAATTGCTCAGATGCTTAGATATGCACAAGTTGATGGGTCTGGATGGGATCCACCCGAAGGTACTAAGTGAACTAGCAAAAGTGCTCACCAAGCTACTTGCTCTTATTGACCAGCAGTCCTGGCTGACCAGGGTGGTTCCACTTGACTGGGAGCTGGCACATGTGACACCAATATACAAGAAGGGCTGGAAGGAGGACCCAGGGTACTACAGGCCTGTCAGCCTGAACTCGGTGCTGGGGAAGGTGATGGAACAAATCATCTTGAGTATAAATCATCGTGCAACACATGCAGGACAATCAGGTGATCCTACCCTGTCAGCATGGATCTATAATGGCCAGATCATGCTTGACCAAGTTGATCTCCTTCTATGACAAGGTGACCTGATCAGTGGATAAGGGAAAGGCTGTGGATGATGTCTACCTAGACTTCAGTAAAGCCCTCAACACTGTTTCCCACATCATCCTCCTAGAGAAACTAGCTAGTCATGGATTAGATGGGTACACTCTTCATTGGGTTAAAACAGTCTGGACACCCTGGCCCAGAGAGTTGTGGTGAATGGAGTTAAATCCAGCTGGTGGCAGGTCATAAGTAGTGTCCTGCAGTGTTAGGTGCCGGGGCCAGTGCTGTTTGAGATCTTTATTAGTTATTAGGACAAGGCAATCAAGTGCATCTTCAGTAAGTTCGTGGATGACATCAAATTGTGTGGGAGTGCCAATCTGCTTGAAGGCAGGAAGGCTTTACAGAGGGACTTGGATCAATGGACAGAGTCCAACTTTATGGGATTCAACAAGGCCAAGTGGTGGGTCCTGCACTTTGGTTACAATAACCCCAAGATGGGGCTTTTTAGGCTTGAGAAAAGGAGGCTGAGGGAAGACCTTATCATTCTCTACAAGTACCAGGAAGGAGAGAGGTGGGAATTAGTCTCAGGTAACAAGTGATAGGACAAGACAAAATTGTTACAAACTGCACCAGAGGAGATGTAGTTTAGATATCAGGAAGAATTTCTTTATTGAAAGGTTAAACAAGTGTTGGAACAGGATCCACAGGGTGCAGTCACCATCCCTGGAGGTATATAATAGGTCTGAAGTTATGCTTGAAGACGTGATCTAGAGGCAGACTAGGCAGGGTCAGGCTACGGTTGCACTCGATGATCTTAAAGGTCTTTTCCAACCCAACTGATTCTATGATTTTCTATGATTCTGTGATTCTATGATTCTAATGCAAGAACCAGAAAGAAGTGATTTCCTCTCAGATTTTCAGTCAAATAATATAGGATTTTTTTTTCTCCTTTTGAAGGTAAAATTAACATTTGAATTATCTCTGAGAAAAATTCTTACATTTTGAAGATTTTTTCTCCTTTATGAAGCAAAGTTACTATCTGGGGTAAACTACATCTATGTGTCATGGTCTACTAACACAATTTACAAAGAAATGTTCATAGACATTGAGGTTGATGTTTATTTATCAAAATCATTGACAAAAAACCTATTTGAACCATTAAGGAAAACCCTGGATTTTGGAAGCTTCTTTTCAGAGACATAAGAAGAACCATTTAATTTCTAAATATAGCCAACTATAAAGGCTACAATATCATTTTCAGGTTTTTTAGGAGGTTTTTCCATACTTAAAAAAACTTCTGGCATTTTGTTCCCAGAACTTATTGAGTCCACATAACCAAGAAAACAAATGACAGTGCACACGTATGACATTATAAATTCTTCTACCTTCTAAGCAAAACCTGGAATTTCTTTTATTTTTATTTATTTTTACTGCAAAACCCATTGCTATAATATTGCAGACATGTAGGGATGCATATCTTCAAAAAATCAATGGGAACTGTCTTGAACAGTTTGATCAATGACTATCCCCCGCCCATTTCAGCATGGACATTCATCTCCTGTTGTTCCACAGAGAGTTTACATATTAATAATGAAGCATAAAACCAGGTTACTGGTAAAATATGAGCAGGGGAGATGCAAAGCTGAACATCTCACATTAAGGGCATTCTGTATTAGCAATCCATCTGGCTGGTTTACCCTGCAACGTTTTTATAGTGTCTTGTGTCTCCCCAGTAACACCCACAAATAAAGAAATACATCTGCTTGCCTCTATTTTATTTATAAAATTGAAACATCTGGCCTTTTAAACTGCAAGTTCAATTGTCCTGATTCTCCAATCAGTCATGAAAGTAAATCAGAAGTCACTATATTGAATCAAGAATCTGTGATGATTTACATTGGTTATTAAAAGTAATTATTCTATGTCAAAGCCAATACAACACTTGCTCCTATTTTTTTTTTTTTTTTAATGTAGTGTCTTTTTCCAAGATACAGAAACAATGCTAATAGGAAGAAAGTGAACCATTCAGGGTGGTAAGGTAAATAATCTGCAGGGATCACTTGTATCTGTTATATCAATTTGATAGAACAAATCAGATTTGATAGAACAGATCAGATTAGCTGGAACACTAAGTTTTAAACTGTCCCTGTGAAGTTTCAGGTCATTCTAGCAAGACGGAACTAATTCCATTTCAGTGACTGATTGTGAATAATTTCAATGCTGTCTCTTCCTCAACAATATCCTTGAAAGTATGTCTTAAAACTGTTAACGTAGATCTATCTTCTTTTCTTTTTTCTCCCTAAAATAGAGAGAGAAACTACCAATCTGTGACTCCTTAACTCTTATGTTATATCTTGTGTTCGCACATCAGCTGTTCATTTTGGCTATCAACTTTACAAGTTCTTCAGGGAAGGCCACATACGTCAAGCTTTTCTCTAAAGCAGCTGACACACTATCACTGCACAGCAGATGTTAATGAAGACAAGAATAAAACATTTAAAAATTCAACATTTCACCTTGAACATCAAAATTAGAAATAGAAAAACAGAAGATGTCGCAAACAACAACAATTTATTTTAAAATGTTTTTCAGAAGAACTAATCAGGAAANAGAAAATCATTCCTGTGACAAGATAAAATACTTAGATGTGGCCAGACTCTGTATATTCCATCATCTGCTAAGACTGTATTTTTACTGAATATGAAAAGGTTGTCACAGTAAGGGTATATCAGTTTATATGGTAATAATAGCAGGATTACCTTTCCAGTTATCTCAAAGTCAAGCAATTATTCTAACTCAGTTATAAATATTTTACGCTAATTTCCTTGGGTTTTCCTAAAGATTTCTTGGAAATCTATGGTTTTGAACAAATAAGCAGGGGCAAAATAATCTGCCTTGCATTTTCATTTTCCTGGCAAATCTAATAAACTCTAGTCAGAAATCATAACTGATTCATAGTCTAGTAAACTTATGCAAACAACCAGACATCCAGTATCCTTGCAACATTTTGCTTGTGCAGTGCTGTGGAAGTATCCAGAAAGAGTGGACTAAAACAGCCCACACTCTGCAAACCAATTAAGGGACATAATCCACCCAAAACAGTGAATGGATACTTCTTAAAAGGACTAAAATGCAAATTGAGGTTATTTAGTGGATTAAATACAGATTTGGGTTAAGTGTTTATGTCGGCCTCTCTGTTTTGGTAATGCAGAGTGAATGCATGTGTGAAATCACCTTTCATGAATTGGGTGCAAGGTTTGNTCAAGATCTAGTAACCATTGCAAAAGACAAATTGAAATGGACTGATGAGGCTTTCAGAAAACTTTTTGTTGCTGCAACTTAAAAAACAAAAACAAAAACAAACCCCCAAAAAAACCAAACAACATACCTATCTCTTTAAAATCTTTGAAACAACAACATATAAATCATATGGCACTGAAGGGATTCTCTTCACAATTGTCTCAGTTTCTGAGGGAAGTCTCAAAGATAATAGATAGTTGAACACTTGTTGAGATGTAGGTAGTTGAGAAATAAATAGCTGCACACTTGTCGAGTCCTAACTCGATACTCACCAATACTAGACAAAATATGCTTTCATAAGACTGTACATTAAAAGAGTTTAATACCACTATCAACAAATATCTTTGAGTGTTCAACAGCATAACTAGCTGTTTAACAAGACTAGGGCTTCAGATCCACTCACTTATCTCCATAGCAATTCAGATTTTCAGCTGATTTGCCTATTTATTTATTGTTTGTTTGCTAGTATATGGTTTACAGGCAGTGGAAACCTTCGGTTGTAAAACCAGAAGTAGCTGGACTGTGCTGCACTGAAATCTCTGCTCTACTGCCAGGTGAATCACTGTTACAGCTTTCCTTACTTGTCAGTGTACTGGACACGTAGGGTAAATACCTAGGGTACAAATACAATGTCAGGAAAAGCTTCCACAAGTCTACTGAAACAAAAAGTCCCAAATTTCCCAACTGTTGTTTTTTGTCTCTGTGGAAACCTGCTGTAGAAACTGAGTCTAAATATATTGTTCCTCTGCTCTCAAATTTAATGGTGGAAAAGAAAACATTCTTGTTTTACATGGATCATAAAGGAAGAGTTATTAGGAAAAGAGTTCAGAGAAACTGACTTCTCCAGACTGTTACTTGTTAATCTTTTTTTTTTATTATTTTATTTTTATTTTTATTTTGAGGTAGTTCTGTTATTTAGCTTAAATTGCTGAAGTTGAAATGTAAATCACACCATTGATTGTGATGGGATAGGAGAATCTTTCCATGTTGCTGCCTGAAAACTCAAACAATAGAGACTATTTGTTAGAGGTATTCTTGGCTTTCTTATCTATTACCATGGTTTACTGTGTATTACGCCATACATTATAGTAAGTATTTACTAAGGAAGATAATATCTTTGACTCTAATAGTACCTGACTTACAGTACATCACGTGAATTGCTTTCTATTATCTGATGCTTTATATTTATGGAGAAGGTAAAGCAGAAAAGATGTCTAACTCCACAATTTTCCTGTGCATACTGTACTAAATCTTTTTTTTTTTTTTTTTCTGGTTTCTTGATGGCAAAAACAAATTACTTCATAATAATATAAACAAAGATTCCAATATTAAAAAGCAGTTTCATTATTCAAATTGTGTTTGGAATATCTTGCCAGTGTCTAGTTTGAAAATACCTCTGTGTTTATTTTTAGCAAGAATACAACAGAACAGATTACAGAGTTCCTCAGTTCACCAAAATATATTTAAAAGGCCCAATAAACTCAGTTCTGTTCTTGATTATCTGTCTGAAAATGTTAGCTTAAATTTAGCCTTGTTTGAATAGCACTAAATCAATGGAAGATCGATGTTGAATATAGCTCTGCCTCTTGGAGAGACTTTGATCAATGGAGAATTTGGTGGGTTTTATCTGATTGAGACTTGGGATGAGACTAGACAATTACATGAAAATAACTACTTGAAAGTTAATATATTTTCCTTTTTTTTTTTTTTCTTTTACTTTGTGCTCTGACTATAGAGCAAGGGACCTGTGACAAATGTTGTACAGCAAATCTTATAAAATGCATGTGAAATACCAGCATTGATTGTTTCCATAGGCTGCAACATATTTCCTTTCCTGGCCCCACATCAATATATCTGTTTGTGAGAATAGGAGAAGCTGGGAATGTTAATCCTGTCCCTGTCACTATTTTTTTGCCATATTTTCAGACTAGGGGATCTCTGTTAGCTATTAAATTGCCCTGTGGACCCCAAATGTCAGCCCACAATTTGGAATTTAAATATATATTTGCAGATAACTGAATATAAACTTAGAAACTGCATTTTCAATAAAATGATTTCTGTCTCTGGATATTTACAGAAATATTGATTTCTCACCTAGCACACATGTCTACACAACGAATTCAGGGGCATTTGGGCAAAGGGAGAGAGGAGCTGTAAGAGACCAAGACTTCATACTGCCAGAAAGCTTCTTCCTCCCTCAAGATTCTCCCTCCCATGGTTCATTGAGAGATGAACATCCAGTCTACAAACACAGCAGGAAAAAGCAAAAAGAGATCTCACTTGGTAAATATAAAGAGCTTATTTAAAAAAAAAAAAAAACCACAGCTTTAAAAAAATATATATCACAATCTCTAGAGTATTTTTGGGGTTTTCTTTATACCCTGTATCCCCTGTTCTAATTCTTCATGCAGCCACCTACTTACAATTTATGTTGGAAAGTTTAGAGACACTCTTCAGGACTATCTATGTGCAAATTAGGCAGGATGCAGAGCAAGTCCCTTCTGGGATGTCAGAAGGGTAAATCCCTCTTATCCCACTTTCATATCACATTAGTGATAACATTGCTCAACAGAAGTGATTACACTTTTGCTTATCACACAGAGAATCATATACTAATCACATTTTCATCCTGCAGACTTGCAGGTTTCTACACTGCATTGTAGACTCCACTGTGGCAAGCACTTCAGCTTACTGACAGTAGAAATCTCAGAGCTTCTGTTTCCATAAAATGGGCAATATTCTTACTTATTAGCGAACTAATTTCTAGAATTTTGGTACTGCCTAATAATTTCATGTTTTCTTTGCAACTTTGATGATTGTTTTAGCCCATCTGAAATACTGAATTCTACCTTATCCATTTAACAGTTTCAGAAATTGTCTTTGAAAGTAAATATCCCTTACATTTTCATCTGTTTTTTTTTCAGTTCATTCTCAACAACTATATTGTTAGGTCATTGTGATGCAAGCATTCATTTTATTTCTATATGGTCACTTTTAGACACTTTAATGACTATACCTACTTTCTCCACAGGAATAAGGCTAAAAATTAATATGGAAATCCTTTACCCTATTAAAACAAAACAAAACCCAAAACCAGAAATATAGTAAAAACTCACAGAGAAGTTGCAAAAGAAGAGGTCTGAAATCTGGTCTGCTTGTTTAGTTGACAGCAGAGAAATTAGGTTCTTTGATAGGCTTCATCTTTGAAGTCTTGCTCAGCCCAAAAGTCAGCACAGATTTCCTTGTTTACAGACATCAATACAGCATGTGCAGTTAACCCTTGGAGCCTGAAAGGTAGTGCAGTGTCCTAAAATACTCCATTTGCTTGTATGACAATCTGTTATATTCCAGCACAATTGCCAGCTGGCAGGTAATTTTCCTGTAGAAGACTTTTCCTCCCAGACAGTGCTGTCATGGTAATATTCAACCACAGCAATGTAGTTAAAGGAAATTGAAAGGAATAGGCACTTCCTGAGGGTGACTCAACCCATCTGGAGACAGGCAAACAAGTTGGGATAAATCAATTTTGGAGGTACTTCCATCTCTTTGCCAATTAGAAATTAGACTACACTCCAGACTTTTATGTGCATAAAGCTTGTTGGGATAAATCTTACTCTAAACATTTGACTTCTGTAACAGGCAATTCTACTAAATGTAACTATCAGATTGCCTGAAATGGAGATACATAGGAAACCAGGTTTGGTTGATCACAGTATTATGTGAAAAGGAAGAGAACACAGGCAGATGTAATTCTACATATGATAAAGTTAAAAAAAGTAAAGACAGGAGATTAAAACTCTCATAGGAAAGATTAAGCATGAGTCACAGCTTGAATCTCCAGGACTGTACAAAGTGGAACACTACTGATCAAAGTCACGTAGGTAACCAAAGGTATTTAGAGTAAATCCCCAAATGCCAGAATCTCACCTTTTAGAGTACCATAGTTGGGATCCTGGACATTGATTATAATGTGGATGTGAATTTATCAATGTATGAGAAGGTTTTAAAAAACCCTGAATTTAATAACGCTCCAAGTCATTATAGATCATGAAGTTTCAACTGAAAAAAAACCCAAAAAACACCAAAACACAAACGAACAATTAATTCTCCTTTAAAAAAAATACCAACCAACCAAACAAAAAAAAAACCCCCAAAAACAAAACAAAACAAAACAAAAAACCAAACAAAAAAAAAAACAAAAAACAAAAACACCAATCCTCCTGAGTACTGCATGAATTGCCTTGTGGTAAAACATCTAACATTGACAACAGTGAGCAAATGCTAATGATGTATGAAAGAACTTCTTCACATTGAGGGTGACAGATCACTGGCACAGGCTGCCCAAGGGCATGGTGGAGTCTCCTTCTCTGGAGACATTCAAGACCAATCTGGACACTGACTTGTGCAACATGCTGTAGTGAACCTGCTTTAGTGGGAGGTGTGGACTCGACGATTTCTTGAGGTCCCTTCCAACTCCTACAATTCTGTTATCCTGTTAATCTGTGAATGTGCTTTGCCCTAGTTCTACCCATAGCATATTTGGATGTCAATACTTATTTAGGAGACCAGTAGCAGGCAGCTTTGTTAGAAATTTCCAAAACTACCTAGTTGATGACAAACATGGAAAATATCTCATCCCTTTATTCTGTCAATATTTGATGTTGAAAGACAAAGCAAGTTAAAAACAGAATTTCCATTTCATGTTTAATCACCCAAATAGGTTTTTTTGTTTGGGGTTTTTTTTTTTTTT
>VXBZ01009169.1:0-23392 GCA_013399135.1 Heliornis fulica
CCGAATTGCTGTGAGCTCAGTGGGCATGAACTCACTAAGAAGCCAGGCTGTGACTCTGCTCTGCAACACAACAGTGGAGGGTGAGTCTCCCTCTTTCCCATAACCTTGCCACAGACCCAGGAGAAGACATCCAGTGTTGCTACTTAACCTTGGGGACTCTTTCAGATGCCTGTGAGCCCCACGTGCTCCTGCACTGAGCTGCAGTGGGTCAAGGCTCTCAGCAGTGGTGCTGGGACCAGTCACAGGCTGAGCAATGTGTGGTGAGTCTGTGTGAGCAGGGACACACTAACAGGTTGTTCTTGCTGGTTTCTTCTCCAGCCCTGCCTCCACCTCTGCAAGCAGACATCTTTGAGGTGGAGGCCAGCTCCACAGTTATTATTTCATCTGACCTCTTCAGCGAGGAGAATGGACAGATCAAGTATTATGGTGTCATTGCCACCACCAACGATTCATGTAAGTGCCCTTACACATCTGCAGTGGCTCTCCAGAGGACAGGAGGTCCCCTGGATGTCACTTTGGGACTACCATTGTCTACAGGAAAACCATTGTCTACCATTTCCTACAGGAAAGATGGGGAGAGGCTGTTCAGTAGGGCCTGTTGTGACAGGACAAGGGGTGATAAAGGGTTTAAAATAGAGGGAGGGAGATTTAGATTGGAGATGAGGAAAAAGTTCTTTGCTGTGAGAGTGGTGGAGCACTGGAACAGGTTGCCCAGGGAGGTGGTGGATGCCCCTGGATCCCTGGAGACGTTCAAGGCCAGGTTGGATGAGGCCCTGAGCAACCTGATCTAGTTGGGGGTGTCCCTGCTTCTTGCAGGGGGGTTGGACTGGATGACCTCTGGGGGTCCCTTCCAACTCCAGCCATTCTATGACTCTATGGTTCTATGATTGTTGACTTGTACATTGCCCTTCAGTGCTGAGGCCCACCCAGGAAAGCATGTCCAGCACATGGTACGACCACTACTACGGAACAGAGGACTCCTACCTGGCTGTGCTAATCCCCAATCCCTTCCACCGGAGCCCCCGGAGCTCCCCCGAAACCTGGCGGGTGCCGGTGGGAACGGAGGAGTGCGGCCGGTCCAGGGCAACCTGCAACGGGAGGCTGAAAGCCAACGAACAGTACAGGTGAGAGGTGTCAGCATCCTGGCAGTCCCTGGGGGGCAGGAAGGGGCTGGAGGAGAAGAGGGACTGCTCTGCACCTGTGAGGTGCCACCAGCTCCCTGGGTGTCACCTCACCCGCGGACTCCTCGGACGCCCAGGGGTTGCTCCACCAAGCAGCATTTGAGGGATGCAAGGGCTGATGGACAGGGAGTGTTGGGCAGTGTGGGTGGGCTGGGAGGGGGACAGCAGGGTGAAATCTGGGGCTGCCAAGGGTGGTGTGTGGCCTTGGGAGTGGGTATTTTCCATCTCCAGGGTAAGAACTAAAGTGGGTGCTGCCGTTTGTTGGGCTTCTGCGTGTGGCTCAGAGCCACGCGCGGACTCGGGGGTTGTGCCAAGAGGAAACTGATTTGGGAGCTCAGAGCAAGGGTGGCTGGCAGGTGAGGGTGTGGGGCAGATCTCCACGGGGATGAGGATGTCCAGCCACTTCTGTGGGCATGAGGAAGGGTCTGGCTCAGAGCTCAGCCCTCCCAGCTGAGGTGCCCCTGTTTTACAGTTACCCAGGCTCTGTTCTTTAGAGTCAGCCCAATTAATGGGTTACATGAATGAAGCCAGTGACTCAACCCAACTTGATTTTCCTTATTTACCGTTGTCTTTCCCTGTTTATGTCCTGTGAAAGAGCAGAAACTTATTACTTGTCTCTGCAAACAACCCTCAGAGTAGAACTGTTTCCCATTTGTGCTTTCTGAACATTTTCTCATGGTCTCCCAAGTGCAACAAACTTGTCCAAGAGGCAGAAGAGAAAAGACCATTTCCACACATTCCCTGCCAGAGAACCAGCTTCTTCCAACACAGCATTTTAAAAAGGAGAGGTGTCCTCTTCCCCTGGGTCTTCCTGTTGCTGGTGCATGTGTGCTGTTCTCACATCAGATTGTCTCTGGTGGCATGACCCTGCTTTCTTCTAGGTTCAGCATTGCTGCCTTCACCAAATATGACCCAGTAGCCCCCGCAGTGACGTTCACCATGTTCTCAGGTAAGGTGGAGAATGCCACCTTCCCTACCTGGATGTGTGGGTTGGAGATAATTAACAACCAGGGAGATCACAGGCTGCAGCAAATACAGTAAATGCAGCCAGTTCCTGCCTCTTACTTCTGTCTGTTCCCTCTTTTGTTTTTATTCCAGGTGTTGGATCTGGTGCAGACACAGCTCCACTCTCCGTGCCGATAATCGCTGGCATCATCATGGGATTTCTCTTGACACTTGCAGCTCTTTTTGCACTCATTTACTGGAAACAGCTCAGGCCAAAGAGGTGAGGGTGAACCATCTCCTACCAGGTGCAGACTTCAGAGCAGACAGAGGGTACAAAAAGAGATTCAGGCAAACTAGGACACCCGTGAGGGGAGCTGCTGGTGTGCAGTTAATCCCCAGGACCCTGCACAAGGGCCAGGCAGAGCACCTGATGTCTGCTCAGGAGCACTGCAAGAGTACACATCTAACACCTTCTGTGCTTTGATTCTAGGACCAAGAAGAGCAGCCTGCCCCAGGAAATGATGACCTACAGCTTGAGGTGTGTGCTGGAGTCCTCCCTCTCTGCATGTCCCAGAGTCCTTCACCTACTTTCCATGTCACACTTTGACTCAGGAAAAAACCCACCTCTGTCTCCTCTCTGAAGTCCTAGGCTTTCCCATGTTCAGCACTGATTGCCCAGCTCAAATCCAAGCCAGTGCATTGTCAATGCATTGCCCACACCTCCTTCTGCAGTAGGAGAATATCCTTATCACCCTGAATGTCTTCCAGTATTTAAATAATGCTCTGTTGGACCCACTCCCCCGTGGGCAGTGACAGGGGCCATAAACCATCCCCGTGTGTGTGTCCTGGTACTTCAGGTCACAAGCTGGGCTGTCCCATTGGCCACTTGACTGACCTCTCAGACATCCCAATACCTAAGACACGTTTTCCTCTGAACTTCATTTCATGCAGACACGTCCATCGGCCTGTTCCCATACAGAACTTCAAGCAGTACTATGAGATGAAGACAGCAAGTGGTAACCACGCTTTCTTCCAGGAGTTTGAGGTGAGAGGAAACTCAGGCTACCTTCACTGTTGCCCTCTGACAGCATCTTCAGGCTCTGAATTTTTCTACTGCCAGAACAATTAGAGCCTTTGAAAGTCCCATCAGACCTTTGAAAGTCCCATCAGCTATTTCAAACCCTCCTCAGATCACCCTTCTCTGGCCTCCTGAGAGGACAGAAGCAGAAGCAGCACAAGATACTGGTTGTGCAACATAAGAAGTTTTTGTTTTCTCAGCAAAAAATGCTCTGAGCTTCTTGGTAGATTTCTGATTTCTGAGGAGGGTTTTTTTTTCCCCAGTACTTGTTTTTGCCTTTTTTTTTTCCTTTTAAATATAAACAGTGGTGTTGGAAGAGGCACTGGGAAAAGCCACCTCTGTCTCAGAGTTTACAGGCAGTACTGAGGGATGATAGAGCAGTTCCCTGGGTGAGGGTGACCCTCTTGAGCCAGGGGACAGAGCCCTTGCCTCCGCTCAGGGAGCTGGGTTAACCAGGAGCTCTCCAGGGAGACATTTGTGCTTATCTTCTCCCCTGTCCCACAGGAGCTGAAGGAAGTTGGGAAGGAGCAGCCGAAGGTGGAGGCTGAGCTACCTGTGAATGTCTCCAAGAACAGATACCCTCATGTGCTGCCCTGTAAGTGTGTCCCAGCATCCAGTGTGGGAGTTCACCTGGCAGAGCACGGGGACAGGCTCACCTTGTGTCACTGCAGGGTTCACAGTGCCTCTTGTAGGAGAAGGAGTCTTGAAATGTGCCTCAGTTTCCATTTTCCTGTTGGAGACTCAAGGGTTGAGCCAGGGCTGAACCAGCATCATTAGCTCCTCTGGGTCCCAGCTGGGGACCAAAAGGAGACCATAAGTGTCCCTTGGCTTCTCTGATGAGCCTCACACCAGCTCTGCTTTCTTCCCCTCCGCTAGCCCAGTTGGTAGGCGGTACCCACCCATCCAGGGAGGAGGGCCCTGGCCAAGCTAGAGCCTCATACACTGAGCTAGCAGAGCTGCTGGGGCTCCTGGCTGTGTCCTACCTAGGGGAAGGTGGCCATGTGCTGTGGCTTAACCTGGCAGGCAACTAAACAAACCACACAGCTGTTCACTCACTGCCCCCTCACAGCGGGATGGGGGAGGGAATTGGAAATGGAAAAGGAAAAAACCCACTTTGAGATAAAGACAATTTAACAGGACAAAAAAACCCCAAACAACCCCAACCCAAAAGATAATAATAGCAATAATAAGAACAACAAAAGAAGTAATGAGCAGCACAATATCTCACCCTCCAAAGTTGGTGCTCCACCAGACCCTGAGCTGACCTGGCTCCTGGCCCACCCCCGGTTACACATGGAACATGATGTTGTATGGCAGGGAATATCTCTTTGGGTCAGCATTCCTGGCTGTGTCCCCTCCCTGCTTCTTGGGACCCCCCCTTCCCCTTAGCAGGGCAGTGTGAGAAGCTGAGAAGCCCTTGACTGCTTGGCAGCAGCTAAAAACATCAGTGTGTTCTCAACACCTTTCTCAGCCCAAAGCCCAAACACGGCACTACACCAGCTACTAGAGAGAAAACTCTACTCCTGCTGAAGCCAGGACACCATGTTGTCATGAAGGGCTGCCTGGGGGCATCATGTGTATGGTCTCTTTCAGATGATCACTCTCGGGTCAAGCTGAGCCAACTGGGGGAAGATCCACACTCAGACTACATCAACGCCAACTTCATGCCTGTGAGTGCCCGCTCGCCTTCCCCCCATGGCCACGGGGGCACCACCACAGAAACTGTCTGGATTGAGGTCGTGAGGGCTGGTGGGCAAGAGCTGCTAGTGGGGCAGCAGCTGGCACAGCCTGGCAAGGAGCTGGGGGTCACAGAGGTGCACAGGTGCCCTTTCACAGGGGTCGGTGGCCATCGTCCGTTGGCCAGTGCTGCGAGTGCGGAGCCGAGTGTGAGGAGACTGGCAAAGCTTTCTGCTTCCTTCCTGAGAACTACTCTCTCCTGTCCCCTCCCAGCTTACTGCCCCATCTGTCTGTCTGCTCTTTTTCCTTCTGGTCTGTGCAGCTGCATTTGAGCAACCCTGGAGCTGTGCCCGCACCCCCCGTCCGGGCGATCCTCCCAGGTAACAGGCGAGGCACACGGCATGCACGCGCGGGTGTGCGGATCCACGGGGCACGGGTGTGCCAAAGGGGCGAGGGTGAAGGACCAGCCTGAGACCTTGCATGCTGACCCTTACCTCCAGCAGTGCCTGGGGGGCACAGGGAAGACCCAGATCTGAATTCCCCTGGCTGATCCCTGGAGACGTTCAAGGCCAGGTTGGATGAGGCCCTGAGCAACCTGATCTAGTTGGGGGTGTCCCTGCTTCTTGCAGGGGGGTTGGACTAGATGACCTCTGGGAGTCCCTTCCAACTTTAATCATTCTATGATTCTATGATTCTGTGATTCTGTGAATGAGGAACTGCTTGGAGGGAGATGGTGTGGGTCATGTCTCTATTCCAAACAAGTAGACAGCATGTGTTGGGCAGCACATGCTTCCTGTGAGATCAGCTGCCTCTGAGATCATCTGCCTGGGAACTGTTCCAGCATGGGTGAAGGGTAACGGGCATTTCACCCTCTACAACACGAGCAGACCAGGCACTGACTGTCCCAGAGCAGGATCCACTTGCCTCAGCAGTTGGCCAACTTCTCCTGTCTGCCTCTTGCTCAGGGCTATACATCTCAGCAGGAGTTCATTGCCACCCAGGGACCCCTGAAGAAAACGATTGATGACTTCTGGAGGCTGGTGTGGGAGCAGAATGTCTGCAACATCATCATGCTGACAGTGTGCATGGAGAACGGGCGGGTAGGTCAGCACCACCTGGCTTCCACAAACCAGCCCCAGCCAAGGCCAGGCCTGGTGGTGTGAGCTGAGCCCAGCGCTGGGTTTGTGTCCTCCACCAACCCTGCTCAGGTGTAGCACCAGGGTAAGCACAGGCCTTGTGTTGCCCTCACTGAAGCCCTGTCTTGCCTGTGTTCTAGGTCCTCTGTGATCACTACTGGCCATCTGAATCTGCCCCAGTCTCCTACGGGCAGGTCCAGGTCCACCTGCTGACACAGAGCAGCTCCGAGGAGTGGACCATGCGCGAGTTCAAGCTGTGGCATGTGAGTGAGGACCCAAGAGGATGGACTGAAGGACCTGTCAAGGGCTGGGAGTTTGCATGGGATTCAGCTGTGGTTTTCCTTGGTGGTGGTGGTGCCATAATTCGCTTTCCCTGCTGTTGGTAGGGTTCAAAGACCCAGTCTCCTGTGGAGCACTCTGTCACTGTCAACATGCATCACTGCTGTTGTCCACCCTTGTTCTCTCCTTCTCATGTCCCTGCATTGGGACCTGCTTCAATCACACATTCCCTAGCAGGACAGGCAGGACTCCTCCTTGCCATCTCCAGGTGTCCCACCATGGCAGAGGGCTTGGGGGGGAGGACAGAGTAGCAGGAGCTGCCAGGCAGCGCAGGAGACCTGACGTTGGATGAGATAGATGTCCCCAAGTCCCTGGGTGCTCCCAGGGCTGTGGGGTGTATGCATGTCCCTGTCCTGATGGGCTGCACACTGACCACCAGCATCCCCCCTGGCAGGAGGGTCTCCAGGCGGAGCGACACGTGTCCCACCTGCACTACACGGCGTGGCCTGACCACGGGATCCCAGAGTCCACAACTTCCATTATGACCTTCAGAGAGCTGGTCCGGGAGCACATCCAGAGCACCAAGGACGCGGGGCCCACCCTGGTGCACTGCAGGTGAGGGTCTGCTCCGGTGGGTGTCAGGAGGGGATGATGGGGAGGGCAAGGGGGACAAGGGTCCTGCTCATGCACAGACTGGGAGGGAGAGCAGTGCCCAGGGGACAGCTCATCTGTAGAGAGCCTCCTGCTTGGATGTTGGGGAGCACAGGTCCGCTTGCCCCCCACTCCCAGGGGCTGGGGCAGCTGGAGATGGTTGTCACCAACCCCAGGCAGCCTGACTGGCTCCTCAGCCACGTGCTGTGCTGGGACTGTCACCCCAGGGTGCAGCATTGGGGTGCCATGTCTAGCAGCAGGAGGGGAACCCATGTCTGTGGGGTCAGGCATTGTTTAACCCTTGCTGCCTGTGCCCTTAGCGCTGGGGTGGGCCGCACCGGCACCTTCCTTGCCCTGGACCAGCTGCTGCAGCAGATGAAGCAGGAGAAGGTGGTGGACACGTTTGGTGTGGTTTATACCTTGAGGATGAACCGTTACCTGATGATTCAGACGCTGGTGAGACCTCTGCTCCCTCTTCCCCCAGGCCTTGCTCTAAGGCATAAAAGCCTGATGGGCTGGACAGCCAGTCCCAGCATCCCGTGGCTGGTCCCCAACCTGATGGGGTTGTCACAGTGTCACTCAAAGCAGCAGCTCAGGTGGAGTGGAAATTTGTCTTCTGTGGGGGTTTCTAGCAGCGTCACACCCCACCAGACCCTCAGCAGCAACACAGTGTTGGGGTCCTCCCAGGAGGCTCAACAACACCCCAGAGTAAGCACCTAGGGAACAGGATCGGGCCCTTTGCAGGCCATTCTTAACCCTCACCACGCTGTTGGCCTGTGATGCTCCAGAGACAATCTGATCTTGCAGTACTCAGGGTGGGGACAGTGTCAGCCCTTCAGAACAGGGTGGAGGAGTCCAGGGGCCCTGTGGTTGAAGTTGCCAGGGCCTTTTGGGGAATGAATGTAGGACTTTGGCTGGTCCTGTGTGGAACCAGAAGGTTGTCTCAAGGATCCTTATGGGTGTCCTCCAGCTCAGGATGATTCTCTGACTTTCGGGGCATGAGTGTAGGACACCCCCACTCACTGCACAATGCCATACCCCCCCTTTACACTGTCTCTTCACTGCTGTCTGCCTTTGCCTTCCAGTCCCAGTATATTTTCCTGCACAGCTGTATCCTGGAAAAGATCTTGGAGGAACCACTCCTGGGTTTCTCAGGGACAGAGAGGTAATGGCCTGCTGCATTCTGCCTGTCACCCTGACCCATGGGCCCTTCAGGCAACTGGCTGGCACCCCAGCTTGAGCCTTTGGCTCCTGGACAGAAGGATGGGGAAGCCCAGCCAGCTGTCCCCCACGGTGTTGCAGAGGGGTCAGCCCAAGGCTAGTTGTTCCCTGCAGTACAGGGAGTCCAGCCCAGAACTAGGTATGAGCTACTGGGCACACTGGGAGGGTTTGGAGCACCACGTCTTCCTCTCCTTCATCTTCCTCCTGGGCTGCTCCAGTGCCAGAGAGGTGCAGAGCTGTCCTGGGGAAGGCATCCTCACCGACCTGTGAGGGTCCCAGCGTGGGTGGTCTGCCCACAGGCCTGCCCACCCACTGCAGACACAGCCTGGATGCTGCTGAGTTTGCTCAACCTCACCCTCACGCCCAGTTTCTCCCCACAGGTTCTGCCCCATCCCAGTGAAGAGCTTTGCTCAGCACTATGCCCAGAAGGCAGCCAAGTCCCATGTGGGCTTCCTGAGGGAGTACGAGGTGAGAGCTGTTCTGGGCAGGGAGCACTGACACGGCCATTTGCACTGGGGGGCACCTGGGGGGACACTTGTACCTGGTCAGGCTGGGGGACACCCAAGAAGTGCCTCCTGAGTGGGTCCCATGCCCCAGTTCCCACATGTCCGGGTGTCCTGGCAGTGTCACCTCTCTGTGGCATGGTGTCCCCAGGCATATGGCTCCCTCACACACTCATCAGGGTCTGTCCACTTCCCCCACATTCCCCCATGCAGGGTAGGGATTCATCTGAACACTGTTCTCCTACAGAGAGATGCAGCCATCTCCTGACTGTGTGGAGCAGATCTGGCAGAGGTCTGCAGACCACCCCTCAGAGGAGGAGACCCCCGAGGTGGTCACACAGCACCCCTGCTAAGGCTTCTGCATGTGCAGCTCTAAGCACCCCTCTATCAAGGCCAGACAACCTCAGAACCCCCCAGTTCCTCCTGACCCCTTCTCACTGTTTTCTCCACTCTCACTGACAGACCCTCCTAGAGGTTGTGAAGGAAGAAGCCAGCTCTGCATCACCATCTTCAGGCAACCCGCAGACACGGCCCTCGTCCAGCATCCTCCCATGTAAGAGCTGTGACACCTTGTGCATCTTCCTTCCTCTACCTGCCTGGAGCTGGGTTGGACCAGGGCCAGCGCTCCACAGCAGAAGAAAACATCTTGACACAGTGTAGTGGGTCCACTGGGAGGCTCCTGAGGTGTTTTGGGGGGTGGAGAACATGATGATAGGACTGAGGTAGGTGGGTTTGTTCAGCCTGGAGAGAAGGCAGCAGAGGGGAGGTCTTATTGCTGTCTTCAGTTACCTGCTGGGAGGGCACAGAGAAAATGTAGCTTCTCAGAGGTGCACCATGGGAGGACAAGAGGCAACGGGGTTGGTTTAGAAGAGAATCCAACTCAGTATAAGGAAAAATGAGTTCCCATGGAAGTGGCCAAACACTGGAGCAGAGTTCCAGCCTTCCATCACTGGAGATGTGCAGATCTCCATTGGCTGAGGCAGTGAGCAACCTGCACAACACACATCTGCTTCGGGCCAGAGGTTGGGATAGGAACATGTCAGTTGGGTACCAACATCCATGAACTGAACAAGAGCACCACAGACAGGGAGCACCTTTACAGAGAAATGGTGAACTGGGGGCGTGGATCTGTGTGGTTTTGTGGAGTCTGGAGGTTGGTCTGCAGGAGCTGTGTGGGCCCAAGTCCACCCTGGACCCCTCCAGTCCCCATGTGTTTTGCAGATGATCGCTCCAGGGTGAAGTTTTCCCTGCTGGAACAAGGCCCCTTCTCAGGTCTCTTGCAGGTCTGGCATGTCCCGGTGAGTCTTACCTCCAGCAGCAATGCCCACCCCTCTGCCTGGGTCCCACAGGCACCAGGGGATGCTCCTCCTTCCTCACCATCCTCCTGCTCCCTTCTGCATGATTCCTGCCCTTCTTCACTGGTCACTGCTGCAGTGACCTTGTGTGGACAAGAGGGAACTGTAGGGTGTGGGGATGTGCCTTCCCTCACCTGCCCACTTTGGGCTGCCTTCACTCCCTTCCCTTGGTGCTTCCTCCTCTCTCTGACCTGTTGAGGTTCCCTTCTTTTCCTGGCATCTCCTGCAGCTGCCTGGGCTGACGGGGTGCCCACACCACCCTGTCCAGCAGGAGAGTGATGTTCTTGTTCCCTACCCAGAGCTGTAGCTCCAGCAGGGAGTACCTGGCTGTCCAAGGGCCTGACAAGTTGACCATGGAGGACTTCTGGACCCTGGTGTGGGACCAGGACGTTCACACCATCCTCACACTTCTCCCACGGCAGGAGAAAGGGGAGGTAAGATGTCATTCCTTCCTGAGCCATGGCAGAGCAGGGACCTGTCTGATGGAGCTGGAATCCAGCAGAGCTTTGAAACAGGACCTCCCTTCACTGCCCCCTGAAGCCTGGGCACAGATCCAGCTTAGCTAAAGCTGAGCTTCCCCTGTGTCCCCCACTGCCTCGTGGGGGACAGGTCTGAGGCCCTTGACCCAGCTGGCACTCCTCCAGCTGCATCTCCATGGTGCCCAAGGACAGCAGCTCTGGCCTCTGTCCATCTGCAGTGAAGAACATTTGCTGAGCAGATTCCCACTCCCAAACAGCCCCAAGTCAACAGGGAAGCTGGCTGAGATCTGCTGTTGTTTCCAAAATCTTCCCCCCAGGTTTATCTAGGGGAGGAGCTGACATGGAGTGATCCTGAGGGTGCTCTTGGTCCCATCACAGCCCCCTGTGATGATGACATCAACGTGAAGCCAGACTTCTTGTTGCACACAGGTCCCAAGTGAGCCGTGCTGGCCCCTGGAAGAGGACTCTCTCTGCACAAAGCTGTTGACCATCCAGTGTGGCACAGAGAAGCTTGTCTCCGGGTGGAGGTGCATCCAGCTCAAAATGAAACACGTATGTGTTGATGGGGCTGGCCTGGCTCCCACTGCCTGGGATGTTCTGCACTGCTAGCAAACAGGTCTGTAGGGCTGGAAGGTCCATGGACACTGGTCTGAGCTGTGAAAGCAGAGTGCCAGCTGTCCACAAATGCAGGAATGAATCTGAATTGCAACATCCAGAAGAACATCTGCTGAGGGGTGTCCATGCTTCTTGCAGGGGGGTTGGACTGGATGACCTCTGGGAGTCCCCTCCAACTCCAGCCATTCTGTGATTCTGTGGTTCTATGAGTGAACATAGCAGATGCACAGGAGAGGCTTAGAGGCTTCCTCACCCCTTGCTGATAGGTTTTTCTGACCCTCTTTGAAAAGGTTCTCGCTCTCCCTCTCAAGGGGCAGGTTGGGATGCTGTGGGGAAGGAGCTCAGGTTGTGAGAGCCACCATGCCAGCTGCATGGGTGATGGGCAGTGCCCCAGAGACTGCCTGGACAGCTTTACTGAAGCCAGCAGTTAGCTCAGGAAGGTCTCTGGCAGACTAAGGATTGGAGAGTTGGGACACCTCTGCATCCAAACTCACCCATCCCTCTCCAACAGCCCTGTCAACTCTTTGTGTCTCACCAGGAGAAGAAAGCAAAGGAGAGGCAGGTCCAACAGTTCCTCTACACACTCTGGAGCAGCAAGATGCAGCCAGATGTCCAGAGCCTGGTGGATCTGCTCGCTGCTGTCAGACGGTGCACGCCCCAGAGGAAGAGAGCTGGTCCTCTCCTGCTGCACTGCAGGTAATGGCATTACTGCTCCATCCATGGGCAGAGCTGCAGTGCTTTGGCATGGCCACCAGCAAACCTGTGCCAAGGCTTCCACCAAGGACCCCAAGGCTTTGGGGTATGTTGGGAGTGGGCTCACGGGAGCCAGGGAAGCTCTGAGCTCAGGAGGTCTGATGAAGCAGTGCTTTGCCAAGCACATGGGAGAAGCGTGGGCAAACAGGGCTAAGCATGAATGGAGCAGGTGTTCTTGGGCTGAGGTGGCCAAGCCAGCTCTGAGGAGGCTGCTAGGATCTGGGGAGCAGCCCTGGTGTCCTCACCTGCTTGCAGCCAGGGAGAGTTCACAGTTCTGCAGGAGCCAGTACAGCCAGTACATCAGCAGAGCTGGCCGGGGTGAGGGATGTCACAGGGCTTCCTAACCCCCAGAACAGTCCACTCACCCCACTGTACTTAATTGCTGCATGTTTGTCTCATGAGACTTCTGACTTCTTGGGCTGGTGCCCACTTGCACTGAGGTTCAGCTCAGCTGGACCCTGCATCAGTGACCCTCTGTTGTCCCTTGCAGCAACGGCGTGGGCCAAATGGGGATGCTCATCTCCCTGGATTGCCTGTTGCACCAGATGAAAGCTGAGAAAACTGTGGATGTCTATGGGGTGACCCTCCATCTCACAAGAAGCTGCTGTCTCATGACCCCAACTCTGGTAGGTGGGAAAGAGAAAGGGTGGTGGGCCAGGCAGAACAGGGCATTAATGCTAAGCTGCCAGGACCTGGGAGTCCATCCAGCCTGTGCAGGGATTTATTCAGTGCTTCCTCTGTCACCCACCAAGGGCTACGGTCTGTTCCTAGGCAAGGGATTCCCATCTCAGTGCTGGAGTGAAAATAGGTTAAATTTCATGTAAGCTTGTGCTAGGTGGAAGACATCATTCCCATTCTGCCCTGGAAAGCACCAAGTAGTGGCTTCATCCGAGGTGACACACCTGCCTGCCCACACCAGCCTCTGGCACGGCAGCCAGCCTGGCTACCCAGGGTCTGCCAGGTTTCCCTTTGCCATTCCCTGCTGCCTCCCCCATGCCCTGACCCTGCTCCTAGTCCCTACCTGCTGCCAGAGCTGGGGCTGCCAGTGAGGGGTCTGCAGGACACCCTGCTCGGTTTGCAGGGGGCTAGTGTGGCTAGTGGGCTGTGGCACTGTCTAATGGTGTCACAGACGTGCCGTGCCGTGCCAGCCCAGCCTCAGTGTGCTGCTCCTGCCGAGCCCTGGTGGTACAGATGCCCTGCAGACAGCGCTTTCATCGGCTGCGACTGCCGAACGAGCTGATTCAGCATCCCTAGAAACCCTCCCCACGGGGGATGGCAGAATTAGGCCAGATCTCTCCAGGACTTCCCAGCTGCGGGAGCCGCCTGCAAGCAGCTAATCTCATCCTTAATTAATGTGAACCATGCGCATGGTGGGAGCCAGAGGAGGGCAGGGCATCCTCTGCCCCTGCCTCAGAGCTCCTTTGTGTGCCAGCAGCGCTCTGGCCGAGCACAATGTGCCCACAAAGGCACAGCGAGCGCTGATCAAAAGCCACTGCCCCACTGAGGGGGAGCAGCAGCGGCAGCTCTCTCCCCACCTTGCCTCTAGCAGTGGTCGCTCTGATCCCAGTGTGGCCAGTAGAGGACAGACAGGGCTCCCTCCAGCTCCCAGTGGCCATGGTCCTGCCAGCCTCCTCCAGCTGCAGGGGGTTGCCAGAGTGTCTCTGACACGCTGCCACCGTGCCAGGGGCATCAGCTGAATTGTTGGGGGTTTAGTACCAAACAAGGAGGAGGAAGAACCTTTGAGGGGCTTCACGTGGATCCCCACGGGGCATTGAAGTGCTGGGAGCACCCGCGTGTCTCTGGGGACACGCTCCTGCCTTCAGCCGGCCACCAAGTGTCCCTGCCCTGAAGTCAGTCCTGGGCTCCAGATTTCACAACCGGGCCAGGCTCATTGGAAACAGTCGCTGGTGACCTGGAGCCGCAGCCATTGTGTGATCTGTGGCTTTCCCGGCCCTTCAGAGGGGCTAAACCCCCCCCCCGGCAGGGGAGGAGGCAGCTCGTGACTTGCAGCTTAGCCAGCGCATTAGAGGCCCCTCTGCGGTGTCCCTAATCCCCCCTTGGGGGCTGCCATGTGATTTCAAGCCACGGCGTTTGCCGGCTGCCTTTCCAGAGCCTGGCCCCGATGGCCCTTCCTGGGTGGTTTTGGAGCAGCCTGGCACCGTTTTGGAGCAGCCTGGCACTTGGGCAGAACTCTGTATCAAACCCACAGTGCACTTGAGACCTCTGGACCTGTGTTTGGTGCTGATGGGTCGTTTTGGTGATCTTAAAAATACACAAGTGACACAACTGGACTAAAAGCACCCAGATTTTGTTGTCTAGCTGAAGGCTTGCAGAGATCTACCCTGACCTGATTGATTTGGGTGTGCTGAGACTACCACCAAGGGACACTCCTGGTCCAGAGGTCTTTCCTCCTGGTCACTGGCATTGCCCTAAAGTCTTGTTTCGGGTGCAAACACTGTGGCACATCCAGCAGCTGCCAGGGCACCTTGAGGAAGTCAGAGGTGGTCTCTCCTCTTGTGCTGTGGTGTAGTTTGCCTTCAGGTGCTCTCGGTGGGGATGAGGAAGCAGGAGGAAACAAACATGGTGTTTGTTTCTTCTACAGCTCCAGGCATAATTCTTCCTTTCTGGGCAACTCTGGGGACACAGGACAAACACGGCCTACTTGGGGCAGCCAATCCTGCTGCACTGTCAGACACTGATAGTTAATTAGAACATTTTGAGACAAATTGCAGGGTTAGTCCTGCAACCAGGAGGTGACTCCAGATCCCCTCTCTTCTCTTTGCAGGAGCAGTACATGTTCCTGTACACGTGCATCCGGGACATCATCGCCCAGAAACAGCCCTAACACCGCCTGGAACACCCGGTGCCTTCCTGCCCTCCACCTCTGCAGGACCCCATCTGGAGCCAGGAGCTGGGGTGAGAGCACAGAGTGAGCCCTGCAGTGACAGAGGACCCACCATGGCACTGCCACCAACACATCTGCCCTGGTGTTAGCAGTGACACGAGGTCTCCCAGGGGCAGCGCTGTCCTGCTGCGCGCTGCTGCAGCCCCTTGGTGCAGACACAGTGAGGGGATGGGTGGGATGCTCCCCCACTTCAGCCATCTCCTGGGATTCCTGGTGCCTGGAAGGTTTGTTAACCCCACTGCAGTATGCAGCAGCAGCTGGGGAGGCCCTTGACCCCCCCAGCACAGAAGGGACAGCCCTGGGATTGCTCCTGGACAGCCTTCTGCAGGCTGCTGAGATGTAACGTGAGCAGTGGGCACCGTGGTCTCCATACGACCACGGGCACAAGGTATGCTGAGGTCTCAGCCACCACTGTGGGTAGAGTGTGGTGGGAGTGGGCTTGTCTCAGCTGGTGGATCGGTCTTAGATACAAATAATAAACAGCCCTAGGAAAGAGTGTGCTCAGAAGGGTGGGTTGGCTTCTGTGAGGTCTCAGTGATGCCAAGGGCATCTGTGTCCCTAGCCTTGGGTGGTGGATGACCCTTGGCCAGTCCAGATACACCAGCCCATTGCACACAGCAGCTTCTGCTCACTCTCATCTGCTGCTGTTACTGAGGCAACATTGGTGCAGTGAGCCCCCAACCCACTCACAGCTTTATGAGGAAGAGGCACCTTTTCTGGTAAACCCCAGGCTTGAAGTTATGAACCTGTTGGTTCCCAGGAGGTCACATTCCTGGAGCAGGACAAAACTGTATCTGGGAAACTGTTTGCCCTCCTTCCCCCCTTCAGGCAGCGTGGGGCTATGGGGTTATGGTCATGTCAAGGCAGCACCCCTGTCCCAGTCTGGGCCTGCTCTTCCACCACGTCCTGAGGAGGCTCAATGGCTGCTATGGTCCTGAGACCTACCACGGGCCAGGTCCATGCACACACCACCAGTGCTGAGGGGTTTATCCCAAGGCCCCCCAGAGGGCACAATCTCAAAGACCACGTGTCCTGCTGCCATGTGCACACAGGACCATCCTGCTTAGATGTCCATCAGAAACAAGCCCAGTGTCCACAGTCTCTAACAAACCCCTGCAAGGACAGTGAAAGTGCTGATACTTTCACACCAGAGGCCAAATCCCATCCCTTGGCACAGCTGACCCCCAAAGCACACAGAGACAGGGGTCCCCATGCAGGAACCTCCATTAGCAGCTGCTCATCAGACAGGTGCTTTTTCTCTCAAGTGGGAGTGATGAAGCAGGTCAGGATCCCAGCTCCAAGCTGGTGGTTGGACACAGCCTGTGACTCATATTTGCTGTGCATGGCTCAGAAACCCCAGGTGCTGAGCATGGTTACATCTCAAAGGGGGGTGAGATGTGAGCTTTAGCCTGGTCTCTGAAAGTGCAGTTGCCACTGAACACATCCCAGGATGGTTTGTGATATGTAAAACAATGTTCAGATTTCATGAGTATCTGTGGAGAGCTGTGACCTGGGAAGTGGGGCCAGTTGCAGTGACAGTGAAGATGTGAAGGATGAGCCATTGCTGCAGGGAAGCAGGAGCCTTATGAGGGGCACAGAAGCAGGATTACTGGGTTTTGATTTCTCCTTTGGATGTTGGTTACCCCTCAGAGCCTGAGGCTCTGCACAGAGGTGCTCTCCTTATGCTGCCAAGCTCTCAGGGTCTCCCAACAGCCTGGCCAGGAGCATCCTCAGAAAGGGGCAGCCTCCAAGGATAAGGAGGAGCTGGAATTCCTCCTCCCCCTCCCCCTGTTCTGTTTTTCTGCAATCAGAGCTACCCTGTGGCTTTTAGAGTCATTATGCCCAGGGCTTTGCTCAAGGCCATATTCCCCATGGAGAGGGTCTGGGTCTGGCTCTGGCTCTACAGCTTGTGTGTTAGGAGAGAGGCCTCAGATGGGGACAGCATTACCAGGGACTGCTTGTGGGCTCTTGCCTTTTGTGGAGAAGAGCCTGACAACATCCACATGAGACAGCCTGGCACCCCCCCAGTTCATCCTTACCTGATGGCAACGGTGGAGCAAGGTGGGGAGTGAGTTCTGCTGGCACCTGCCCCACACCACACCCCAGTGGGGCTCCGTTCAGCCCAGCACGACCCAGACACCCTGACAGATGGGCTGCAGCACCAGGATCTTTCTACAGCCCCTTTGGGAAAGTGCTCATGGGCTTCCACGTGTCCATGTGCAGGGAGGGCAGTCCCAGCCATCACAGCTGCACATTCCCAGTAGGGTCAGTGTGTGGACCCAGGGCTGGTGGCACAGAGGGGCACTGCTGGCTCTGAGTGGTAAGGAAGCAAGTGAAAGCCATGGTGGAGGAGGCACGTTGCTGTCTGCAGAGCTTCCAGGAGTCCAGGAGCCCACAGCCCTCACATCTGGGCAGCACAACACAACAGGGGTTTCAGCAGCCAAGATGAACCTGCAGACATCTGCAGCTTCTCTGGCAGGTGTGAAGGGACCTTGTTCTCCCTGGGATGGGGATTTGTCACCCAAAGTGACAGGTTTCACCTGGTGGATTCAGTGCAGCTGGTCCATGGCACAGCCCACTGCTCCGTGTTTCACATCCAGTCTAGCAGGAGGCCGACTTGGTGATGATGATGAATTTACGACCTCCCACCCACCGCTGTAGCGGAGTCTGGAGCCACAGATGCTTACAGAGGGTGTCGTGGGAGCTGTGGTTTGGATGAATAATTTTCCAGCCCTGCAGCTCGTTGCCACAAAACCCAGAGGGGGAGAGAAAGACAACAAAACAGTAAAACAAAACAAGGCTCCAGCGTGGGCCGCCCAGCGCGTTCTGGAGCGTGCCGTGCTGCTCCGGCCTGGCAGTCACCACCCTCCTCCCTCAGCCCCCGTGCAGAGGTCAACACTCTGGAGACTGGCATGACCATGTACCTGTGGGGGCCCTTTCCACCTCCTTCACACCACGGCTGCCAGAGCAGGGACAGCATTGCCAAGTGCCACCTCCTGTGGAACCAGAGCCGTGGGAGCCTGCCAGTGACTGCTGGGGCACCACAGCCCCATGGTCCCACAGCTCCGTTCACGAGTGCTGAGACTCTGCCCCAGGCTCTCCCTGTCTTCTTCTCCCTCCAGGGCTCAGAGTCCAGCAGCTGCCACTGTTACTTCATCCAACACAGTAACAGGCTGTTGCTCCCACCACAGGGACGGTGACACCCTGCCACATCGCACCATGGGCACCTCTGTGCTATTGGGTGCCTGGAGCCGGGCTGTGGCTGCCCCAGATGTGGCTGTGGTGTGGGGATGCCTGTTGCTCACTGTCACTGCCACCTGAGCTCCACCAGCACCAGGGAGCAGCAGGGGTGCAGCCTGTACCTCCCCAGGTTCTCCAGCAGCTCTCATCAGCTACTGCTGTCAGCCACCTCCTGGAGAGCAGAAGCTCTGGGGCCAGGTAGATTCAGGGCAGGTCTGACTGGAAGGGGAATTTCTCCTGCGTCAGCCAAATAGGACCACCACTGCAGCCCACTCTTCAGCATGTGCTGGGCTGGTCATGGCTTTGGCTCCTTCACCCAGATGATGCAAGAGCTCCAAAAAGGTCTTCAAACATTTAGGACACTGAAACAGGTGTCTGGCCCACTGAACAGGTCTTCTACCTAGCTTTGCACCTCTGTCCCCACCCAGGGAGCCACTGGGATGTACTTTAAATTTTCCCAAGTTTTATTTCCCTGCTTTTAAGCAAACCATAGGAAGACGTGTTGGCTGTGCATTGTGGAGGCAGCAGGAGATGTCACTTGCCACACAGAGGTGCCACAGAGCCCCAGTGTTTGACGCCAGAGTCTCAGCTCCATCCTTTAACATCAGAACTCTGTGAAGGGGGGTGGGGTGCAGCAGAGTGTTGAGGAGCTGGACTGGGACACTGGGACAACCACAGCCTGTGAGTGGCTCAGGTGAGCAGAAAGTGCTGCTCGGCTTGCTGTGGACCAGTGCTGTTCCCATCCCATCACCTCCCCGAACAGCAGCCTGCCACTAGAGGACAACACACGAACACGTGTGTGCTGCGAGAACCACTCACGGTAACAGCATCAGGAGCTCCCTATGCCTCTCATAAGGGAGCAGCACAGCCCACACTGCTTGCAGCAAACTGCAATTTCAGGGAAAGCCACCTGAAAAGTGACTCTTCCACCCCAGGGGAACCTATTTGAAAATTCCAGGTTTACCATGGAAACATCAAAGCTCTCTGGTCCAAATGACTTGATGACCAGACTCTCCATTTTGCCAGGAGCTGGGTGACACACTGAAATCAATGAACACTTTGAGTATTAACATCTATTATCAGCTCTCAAAGAAATGAGACTTGGAAATGAGACACCAGAGCCAAAGTTCTAAAAAAAAGAAGAGCAAACAGACCAGTCAGAGCAAAGTGAGACACACAGAGCGCAGCCTTCCAACTTCAGGCTGCTCCAAAAACAATGTGGAAAATGTCACTGCAGTCAGTGCCATCCTGAGGAAATGGCTCTATTTCAGTGGAATGGCAGTTTTCAATAGGAGTCTCTTCTGTGTGATTTTTTTAAGGATTCTATTAATAGTGTGCTCAGCCAGAGCCCTGGATCCCCAAGGAGAATTTGCTGAGCGAGGAATTGTCAGGAGCTCGCGATGCGGTTGGTGTCTGGCTGGTTCGGCTGCAGAGGCAGAGATGGGGAAACAGTAGATAGAAGCTGCTGCTGCAGCCAGGGTGATAGGTCTGACACTTTCTCCACACTGACACCAAGCCCCTGGCAGCTGTCAGAGCAAATCTGGTCATTCCAGGCCATGCTAAAGCCCCACGTCAGAGCTTCAGGGGAAGCTTGTCAAGGAACTCAGGGAGGAACCCTTTCTCTGAAGGAGGGCTTCCCTTCTTCCCACCAAGCCCCCCTCCATCCCAGCAGTGTGTTGGAGCTGACAAAATACATTGCAGACATTTGATTAATATCAAGGGGCTTAATTCCAATTAAATCTGGTTCTGCTCCTAGACCAAATCACACTGGTTCTGGTGGGAGTCCAGACCCACCTCAAGCCTGAGGTCAGCTGGTGCCACAGACCCACATTGGAGATGGCCCCGTAGAGTCATGCAGCATGGTTCAAGCTGTGGGGCCAGACTCAGCCCTGTCACCAAACCCACCACCTTGGGAGGACAGCAGTCACCCCAGTCAGGGGCATCATGCCCCCCCTGAGCATCCAGTGGCCACAATCAGGAGCGAGGAGCAGAGGGGCCACTCAAAGCTGCCTTTGCAGCCTCCTCCCACTGCAGATCCAGGTCCCTTTTCTAAGCAGGTGCTCCTGCTGCCCCAGAACTTGGTGGCTTCTTGACACCCAACAACCAGAAATCCTTCTTTGATCCATGTGCTTCAGGACACCCCGTGGCCCTGGGCTGGGCTGGCACAGGCAGTGCCCCCCTGCTAAGACAGACCTGTATCTGGAGCTCCGGATGAGGCGCCTTCAAGCCCCCAATGTAACAGACTACTCTTCTACTTTGACCTCTGACCACTTCAGGCTAGAAAGAGCTCTTGGAGCAAACCAGCCTCCTGCTCCTGGCATGAGTGCAGTGCAGCTCCTGCAAACACAGCTCCTACATGCACTTGACCTTGACATGGGCAACACTAAGCAAGATACAGCAGGAGGAGTCCATCCCACCGTCCTGGAGAGGTCTCTGGAGAGGTCCCTCACTGTACTACAACCCTGTGGCTCCATCCCCTTGCATCTCCCAGCCAGGCTCATCCCCACACACCGGGACAGGAACAGAGCTGCTGTGAGGAGGGTCAGACAGACAGACAGACCTCCAGCCCTCCTGGGCACTGTCGCTCCCAGCCAACAGCTTGTGTGAGCTCCTCACTCCCTTCTCCCCAGCTGCACCCTGACTTTCCAGTTGCTGCTGGGTTTAGCAGCCAGCACAGACACACAGAGTCCTTTATCTGGGGTTGTATTTCAGCGTCCCAAAGTCTGGAGCCCTTGAAGTGCTGGTTGGGTACTCCTGCCTCCTTATTTATCCTCCTCTGCCCTGCTGGAGCCAGCTCTGCCTTCCCCTGCCCTGCTATCTCACGAAAACATAGTTACAAAACAAGCACAGGTCCCGGAGCTATGAACAGGTCTTTATTTGTTGAGGTTTCTTTTTTTTTTTTTCCCTTTTTTTTTTTTCCCCCCCTTTCTTCCCTTTGAATGAAATTCCTGCCAGCTCTAAGAGAGAGAGAGGGAAAGAGTAGAAAGTTTAACTCCTCCCATTGGAGTGTCTCACGCCCCTGCCCAGCCCTTGAAACCCAATAACCAAGATCATTCAACAATGCCTTCCCCTCCCAGGCTGCATCCCTGCCACACTCCGACCTGCGGGACGTACCCTGCCCGCTGCGTGCGAGGCAGCGCGGTCGCTCCCCTCCACCCGGCTCAGCCTCGGGGTCGGGGCGAGCCGGTGGCACCTCGCACGGTCCCCAGAGCTGCAGCCAAGATGAGGATGGACAAGCTCTTCTTCTGGGGTCTTCTTCTGGCCTCCTCTGCCCGCTTCCAGGCGGTGCCCGCCGAGCAAGGTGCCGCGGTGTTGTGCCCACCCCAGTGCCACTGCGAAGAGGATGGCATCATGCTCTCGGTGGACTGCTCCGAGCTGGGGCTTTCGGAGGTCCCTGCCAACCTGAGCCCTCTCACAGCTTACCTGTAAGTACAGCCCTTGCCATCTCGTTTCTGCAAGGCTTTTCTTTCCCACCCCCTTCGACAGCCACAGCTTTCCTCCAGCTTGGAAGTTTGGGGTTTTTTTGTGCCACATTTTCCTGAAATTAAATTTCCTCTGGTAATTAGAAACAAAATAAAGCAACAACGAAAAAAAGGCAGCAATTAGTCCAGGACGTGCCAAGCTGCGCCGCTCCCCCTCCTCCCTGCGCCCCTCTGCAAATGCTGTTTATATTGCGATGTTATTCATGCTTTGCTTCTTGATTACAGTGGATCAGAGGAGCTGATTTGCTGGGTAGATTCTGATTGTCTGAGAACATAACGGAGTATTTATACTGAGCAATTAGTGCAAACTGCTCTGGGATCCTTCTGTCAAACATTTCAATAGCTGTGATAACTCATGGCTTTCGGGGGGTTTGGATTGAGGCTGGCCACCAGCAGTGTCCAATTTGCCTCTTTAAAAGGGATAGTGAAGTCTTGGAGGAGGTGGGGGGGCTTTGGGAGGGAGTGTGGTGTGTGTGTGTGTTGGGTTTTTGTTTGTTTGATTTAAAAATTCTTGATTATGCAAATGTTTCCCATCTTTTCTGGTGTTAAGTGTTAAACTACTCCAGGGACCGGTGGGCTGGTTTTTAACCCTGGAGAGGGTCACAGTGGTGCCATCTGACTAGTCATGACTGAGAATGTCCCTAGGCTGAAGAAGGGACTCCATGGAAGGGTCTCAGAGTTTGGCCAGGAGAGAAAGCACCTCTCTCAGGGAGCCAAGTTTGCCCTGGGGAAGATGCTTGGTCTATTTATGTGCAGAAGGTGCCTCAGCCCCGACCTCACTGTGCAGCAGGTGGGCTGGGAAGGACCTTGGCTTTCCCAGTTAGGGACGCAGCTGAGGAGCTGCCAAGGGAAAGCCAGGTGTACCACAGTCTCTGAGGATAACTGGTAGCACCTGGGCAGTGCTGGAGACATTTATTTTGTGCACATGGTGCTGTGAGCATGCTTGTATCTGGGGGAGCATACAGACTGTGTTGCTGGTCTTCTGGTGGTCCTGGTTTGTGTGACTACTCAACTGTTAGAGCTGAGCACCCTAACCTGCCCTGGGTGGGCTTTGCCAAGCCAGGTTGAAGCTGCCACAGCTGAGTAAGGACTTCCCATCCTGCTTGCCTGAGGAGCACATTGCTTTGTGTCTTGTGCCAACCATCGCATGTCCAGAGCTGTGTTGGGTCATCTGAGAAAGAAATATGGCAGGAAAGGACAATTTTCTCTGCAGAGCATGGATGGTGAGAGAACTGTGTATTTCAGCCTGTATTTTGCTGGGACCGTTTGTCACCTGAGGTGTCCTATATAGAGCTACCTACTGCCTTCCCCCCCCCCCCCCCCCCCCCCCCCCCACACACACACCGGGGCTGAGTTTGGACCCAGCTGCCTGTAAGTGAGAAGTCACCCCAGCTCCTGGGGGAGCTGATGTGAGCACGTCCTGGTGGAGGTGGTTAAAAACCTGTGGGCTGCAAGCACGGGAGGCTGCAGAGCTTTGCAGCATCAGTGCTAGTGCAGAGACCTGGTGGCGCGGTCAGGCACCCACTCCCCCTTCACCATCATCACCAGACGGGGCACCCGTGGCGCTGACTCTGCAGAGAATATGCTGCCCATCGTCTCTGCAGAGTTGTCCCCTGGGATGGGAGCTGCAGAGAGCTCCAAGGGACATCTGGATGTCAACTGGGTCTCGTTGCCACATTCCTCCTGACCGTGGTGATGGGAGCGGGGACACAGAGCCCTGGGCTACAGATCGCTTGAGCCCGGACCCCAGCAGATGCTCCTGGCCTGGTGGGGCTGGTGGTCTTGGGACGTGTCCAGCACCTCGGCCGCGGCTCGACCCTGCCGTGGGTGCTGCACCAGCCGGGTCCCTCGCACGGTGGCGCCAGTGACAGCCGTTTGCCGAGGCGCATCGG
>VXBZ01009169.1:23443-98444 GCA_013399135.1 Heliornis fulica
GGTTGGAGGGACAGGGATGGGGCTGCAGAGACCGGGATGGGGCTGCAGGGACCGGAGTGAAGCTGCAAGGACTGGGATGGGGCTGCAGAGACCGTGGTGGGGCTGCGGGGATCCGAGTGGGGCTGCAGAGACCGGGGTGGGAGTNCCCTGCGGGGGCGAAATCCGTGGGGACAGACAGCGAGGGGCTGCGGGGACCGAAGGGGGGATGGAGGGACCGGGATGGGGCTGCGGGGACCGAAGGGGGGATGGAGGGANCGAGTGGGGCTGCAGAGACCGGGGTGGGAGTGGGAGCTGGAGGGACCGGGATGGGGACAGCCAGCGAGGGGTCGGAGGGACCAGAGTTTTCCTCCTCTCCTTAGGGCTGCATCTATTTGGGGAAAACCAGCACGTTTCCAGCTATTCTGTAACATGCTGCTGGTAAATTAACAACTCAGGTGTAACAGGGGCAGGATGGATCAGGAAATAAAGGGGGAGGACTGGAGAGCTGGGTGCTCTCCCTGTTTCAGACACTCTTAGGCTACATTCAGCAAGTCCTGTAAGGTTAGTTTCTCGGTTATAAGGTGTGTAGTCAGGGCTGTTTTTTCAAAGCAAATCAGCATAAATGTTGAAGAAAGTATGGATGTTGGAGGGAGTTCTAAGTTCTTTTTTTTAAATTCAGGCTTTAAATCCACGTTCAGGTGTGCAAAGAAACGGCTACAGGTTTTTGGAGAGCTGCAAGTGCTGAAAACCGAGCCCTGTAAAGGCAAGGAGGAGCATGGAGCTGAAGGGCAGCTGCTCCCAAAACTTTCCAGCTCCTTTGCTCCATGTCCTGTCTTCTTAGTAAATTACTGCTACTCCTTTCAGTAAAGAGCAGGACTCCCTCAGGTGCAAAATAAAGGATCCTCTTAATAACCTCTGATTAGACACTGCCTCACCACTAATGAGCTCACATTCAAGCCCCATCCTGACAGTGCTGTGCCTCTGCCGTGCCTGTCTCTCTCCAAGAACACCGTCCTTGCTCAGTCTCACACATTCCTGAAATTGAGCCTGGTCTTACCCATCCAAACCCAAGCTTTACCAGTGGAGGTATCATTGGTGGGCTTGTGGCTGTGGGTCACCTCTTCCCAGGGGTGCCTGTCCAGTGGGCACTCAGATATGCTGGTGTCTTGCTGGTGGCCCTGGAGAGAGCTCGGGCAGCCTGCTCAGCTGGGGGTGGTACATGCTGGGTGACAGGTCTCTGCTTCTCTTCACTGCTCCTACTCAGTCAGAGCTCTTATTGTCACTAACAGCCCATTTCTCTGGAGCAGCACATGACTGCCCTTCCTGGCTCATCACATGGGGGCTGGCAAAGAGCTTCTTAGTGTGAGGTATTTGGAGGGGTGCACTTGTATCCTAGCCTGGTCTTTGGCCATGAAAGCCAAGGTCAGCACACTCTCTCCTATTCAGCTGTGTCCAGAGACTCCAGAGCCTGTGCTGACCCAAAGGAGTTGAGCTATTCAGAGAGCAGATTTAACCTTTAGCTGATGCACCGGTAAGCCCTGACAGCAGCGTGTCAAATATGGTGTCTGTCTTCCATGGCCAGCACCATATGGAAGAGAGTTGCTTCTGGGACTGATGACAGAGATGGACTGAAGTTGCTGTCCTCTCTGGAGAGGACAGCAAGAAGCTGAGCCTGCAGGAGATTGGAGCTGCAAAGGGGAAAATTCCTGAGCTGCAGAGAGGAGACTGCACAAGGGGCATGGAAGAGGACAGGAGAATGGGAAGAGCTGCTTGTACTCATGCATTAGCTTAGCTTTGATCCCTGGCACCACCACAAACCCTGTGTGTGAGCTGGTTGAGCAACCTCACCTCTACAGAAGTCCCACACCACATAGGCTGGGGGGGCTCAGTCCATGTCTGTCACCCACTGGGATCAGGGCTGTAGTTGGGTGCGGGTGCCCAGCGCAGCATCCTGATCCATCTCCTCTACACCTTCACAGTCAGTAGTTAAAACCAGCAATAATGCTCCTCCATTTCTCCTCCTCTTGTGAAGACTGATCAAACCTACTTGTATGAGCAGTGCATGGCCCTGGGTGGAGCTGGGAGCATTGTGAGGTGGGAGAGGGAAGAGTGCAGGGTAACAAGGATACTGCAGAGGGAAGTGACAAGGATGAAGGACATGGAGGATACCAGACATCAGCAGCACCATAGCTCAAAGCTCAGCTGCAGGAGCCAACCCTGACTCTCCCCAGGGACCCAGCACCAGGGTCAGGCTCAGTGCTCCATCCCCAGAAGCACTGATGACCGTGGTGTCCTTGTCCCAGGCTCCACACAGACCTTCCAGCACAGCCATGCAGCCGCTGCACAGTTAACTGTGTGCGGTGCTGTTGCTCTGCCCTGGAAGGTCAGCAGAGACTCAGGGCACAGGGTGGGTGAAGAGGTTGTCAGGGAGGAAGAGCAGCAGAGTCTGGCTGCTCCCAGAAATCACCAGGCACTTCAGGAGGCTGCCCAGACAGAAAGCATCTAATTCCCCACGCTGCTGACATCAAAGTGAGTTGGATCAGGAGCTCTCAGGGCTGTTCTCACTCTGCAGAGACATTCTGAGCCATTGATTGGAATTTAGCATCCTGATGGGAGTCTGGGGGCCACCCATCACCTGTGCTGTCCTCTGAGCTGCCTTCTAGTGCCACATGGACCCATGATACAGATCCACAGGAGACAGTGACACTCAGACACGAAGCCAGGCAAACACTTCCCTGGTCACACACAGGACAAAGTGGAAGATGACTCTTTCTTTGTATTTGCATTTTCTAAGCACCCACGAACTTGGTAGGTGGGGCGGCTGCAGGGAGGGGTGTTGATGTTGAAGGTGTGGCTGGGCTAGCAGGGATCCAGCAAGGAGATGGGATCCTTGCAGCAATGACAGGGACATCTGTGTGCCTTTGGGTGTTAGGTGACAGTCATACATCCCCTGGGGAGACGGAAGGAACAGCTGAAAATGCAGACAGCACAAAATCCCAGTGCCAGGTGTAATGAATTCCTTCCTGGGGGGCATCCCTGCTCTCCTGCCCAGGGTGATTTTTCAAAGAGCAGTGAGCCACCAACCTGTGGCTGATGCTTGCCCAGTGTCAAGGCCCATCCACAGCCTCTTGCCCATGCCATGGTGCTCCAGGACCCCAAGCACTGCACCAGGATCCATGCAAACACACCACAAAGTTGCAGCACATACACACACACGCACACGAGCTCCCAGACCTTCCTACTTGCCAAGGCACATTAGAGTACCAGATTTCTACAGTCACCTCCAGGTCCTGGTGGCCAGCATGAAGTTCTTGCTCTCCACTCGATCTTCTTCCCTGTGGCAAGATAAATGGGAAATGCAGTCCTGCTCCATACAGCCAGAAGTCCACAGGGATGCCTGGCATGCTTGGGAGAACAGCAGCCAAAGCAGGAGCAAGGGGAAACCTCTGTGAGCTTGGGGTCCCAGGTATGGGACAGAGCTGGGGTCTGGCACACGTTCTGCAGTGGGTTCATGGGTTTGTGTACACCATGTAACAGCTTTGAGGTAATTTTTTTCCCACCTCTAACATATCAGAGATATTGAAGAGTTTCCCACCTTCAGGGATTAGGTTTCCTCCAGAAGGTGCCTACAAAGACCATCCACAGAGCCTGCTGACTCTGGGCACTCCACAAGGACACAAACACGCTCTGCGTCCTTGTTGCGTCATTGCCAGTAGGATTTCAAGGGGTCTTTAAGGTCAGGACTCTTGGGTTCAACTCCAATTACCCAGCACCCCAATTATCACCTCAGGGCCTCCTGTGACTGACAGTGGCTTTTTGCTGGCATGCTGCAGTGAAGGTCCCATGGAGGAGTGTCTCCCAGGACTAATGAACGCTGACACACCAGGATACCCAAGCAGGCTGAGCCAAACCAGGCTGTGCCTGAGTCTCAGGTATCAGGGACTGCTGCTGGTAATGGCTCTGACTCCAACTCTGGCTGGTGTTGCCACTGGGAGAAGGCTGATGAAAGCTGGCCAGAAGCAGTATAACTCCTGCCCCTGTGCTCCCCAGCCTGCAATGAGAAGAAAACCAAACCGAGTGGATTTGGGATCAGCTTGGAAGTGGCTCGTGAGAGAAACTGAAATGCAACCTGGAAAAGCCACAACTACTATGTGCTTCCAAATGGCCTTTTATATCCCCTAGGCATCGTGGAGCTCTCACCCAGCCAAAAATTGAAATTTCCCAGTCCCTTGGCTCACAGAAGCACTTGGAGTGCTGCTGGTTTAGCATCAGAGAGCAGAGGACCTTCATCCCTGCATCACAGCCACGATGCGGTGATGTGCCTGGGCTCGAGGCTCAGGGCAGAGCAGCAGGAACACGCTGAACCCCTGTGAGCAAAGGAGTGGTGAAGGGGGATGATGTCTCAGGGGGATTTGGCAAAGCCAAGATTACAGGACCAGTAAGAGTGAATTCAGCCCTAGAGCTGTCCGGAAAGCACATTTGGTGGGATGATTTTCCAAGCAATACCTCATTTCATTGCAGAGGAAGAGCTTAATGAGAATGGATCACTGCTCATGGGACTGCAGATGGGAGAAATGTAGTAACAAGTTGAATCAAGAGTGATTATTTCAATGTTTTCACTTCATGGTGGCTTTCTAAAAAAAAATGTTTCCGTTTACATATTTTCACCTGCTGGTGTTACGTTTACCTGTAGGCGATTTAATATTGCAGGACTCCAAAACTATCAAAGCAAAGAGCCTTGATGTTTCTTAAACACAATAGATTGGGCTTTTTTGTTGTTGTTCTATACTAAATATTGACATGTTAACTCTTTGTTCTGGGTTCCAGGGAAAGGAAATGTGGAAGTCTTTGAATTTCCAAGGAGGTGGAATTTTCATGTTCATGACAGCTCTTTCTGTCATCTTCTGCCTCGTTGTCTCCCAGCCCCTTTTCTGCCATAAGCTCTGCTCCCTTTCACATCTCGATACCATGAGCTAGAAACACTTTGGGTCCAGCAGCATTTTGCTCTCACTTGGCTGCTGCTGTGCCAGTGTTGGTACTTCTGTGATTCATGGGATGCTGTCCTCTTCAGAGAGCACCTGGTCCATGAGCGATGCTTGCAGCCCAAGGTCCCACCACCCACAACCCACAGTGCTGTGGACAAAGAGGAGGAGGAGGAGGAGGCCTGTGGGTTTAGTACCACAGGCCATGGCTGAGACCTTCCCAACCTCTTGTTTCGAAACGAAAGAGGCATCCACTGTTTGGAAGTGGCAGCAGGGTGAACAGGGCTCTGTCTGAGCAGGGCTGCAGTGGGTGAGATGCAGGACCTGCCTGGTCCCAAAGGCAGTGGCTGGTGCCCAGGTCTCACTGTGGAAGAGGCCTCTCTCCTGCCAGACCTTGACTGCACTTGCTTGGCAGCTGGCAGCGAGCGCCACGTTCCCTGGCAAGAAGGGAGCAGGTGTACAGGCGAGGAGAGCGGTGGGAGGCAGCACAGCAGAGTCAGGGGCTGTGCTCCTGAAGGGGTGGGGGGAGCTATATGGGACTGCCTCCTCCCCACTTCACTCTGCATCCAGGGCAGCTTGGTCGGGCCTGGAGACACCAGTCAGGCTGTGAGGGCCACCCCGCTGCTGGTGTCACACCGTGTCCAGCTGGCAGCACCATGCAGGGACCCTGCTGCTCACCCATCTACACGTGCTCAGGGCTTCAACCACAGCAGGTTGGTCCTTGCTCACATCTGATGCTCCTTTGCTTCTCCACCAGGCCTGAGAGCACTGGCCACAGCAGAGCCTGCAGCGTGCTGCGCCTCCACGGCGAGCGCCTTTCTCCATCCTCCCCCCTCTCCTCCCTGCCCGCCCCCCAGGCTAAGTAATATGCCACAGCCTCCCCTCTCTCCCTCCCTTCCTTGAAGAATAAGCTCATAAATCTGCCTGGGGCAATGAAAACACTGAGCTCATGGCCCTTAGATCTGTGCGGGAGGAGCTCTAGCTGGCGATTAAAGGAGTTTAGGGTTTTCTTTGAAAAGCTCTTTGATTCTGGCAGAGGCTCCGGTGCCAAAAGGCAGCGATGGAGCTGCAAATGCCTCTCCCCCCTCTGCACCTGCCTGGGTCAGGGAGCAGCAGGAAGGTGGAGGAGGGAAAGGGAAGTGCAGAGCTTCCCAGCTCACTGCAGTGGGGGCTGAGGGACCCCTGGCGCCTCCTCTCAGGGGAGAGTCCCCTCTGCCCATAGGAGAGATGGGCAGCTCGTAAGGTGTGGGCTGCTTGGGGACCTGAAACGGGAATGTGAGCCACCTTCACGCACCACAGGGATACAGCTCTGGGCTGGGAAGGGGGTGCCAAGGGCAGCCTGATGCCAAGCTCCCTGCACAGGGTCCTGCCTGGGTGCCAGGAGCCAGGAGAAGCTGTGAGGAGCCAAAGAAGAGTGGTGGCCAGGAAAGGGATGGCCACAGCAGTGCTCTGAAAAGTGGGGAGGCATAAGGGATGAGTGTCAGGACTGAGGGGAGCCGGAGGTCTTGGAGAAGGATTTGAGTTTGGTAGGAGCTGAAGACAGATCAGAAACTAAGTTCACAAAGAACAGGACCAAGCACAAGTGTCTAAAGTCATACCAGAGCCAGTCTCCTGCCCAAGTAGAGACAGGAGCTGTGCCAGTGGTGAGAGCATGGGGACAACACACTGAAGCTCAGGTGGTGCCTCCTGTCTCACAGGGATGCATCAAGGATCCAGGAAAAGCAAATGCAAAACCTTTCCCAGATCCACCAACACAGGCTCTGCTGAGAGTGATGAAGGAAGTCGGGTCTCCAGTCTCCTCCCCTTCGTGGGGTGAGAAGGGAGTCGCCCATGGTATCAGCAGCTCTCCATCTCCATTTGCCTTATTTGCAGTCCTTCCTGTAGCTGTTTAAACCTCTTTGAAGGATTTGGAAATGAAAAGCAGCCCCATGGGAGCGGAGCGAGTCAGACACACCTGTAAGGGTAGGACCTGCTCAAGGGACCTGCTGTCTCTTCTTGTGAGCAGCCACAGCCCCACTACAAAGAGACCCTGGGGAGACAGGACAGTTTCCAGCACTGAACATCCCCATGGGGCACCAATTAGCACCGTTCCCTTTCATTCAAAGGGAGGGCGAAGCCCCAACACCGCTTGTCATCCCGTCAGGGCTGTGCAGGCCGCAGTGGGAACCGCAGGGAGTGGGAACACGGTCTCCTCCTCCAGTAGGAGAGCAGGATGGTGCCAGCATGGGGGCAGGGAGGGCTCTTGGGAAGATGCCCCACACATAGGGAAAGGTTTTGTACTGTGACACAGAGCCCTACAGACCACCTGTCCCTGGGACATTCCCCCTGTCCAGTGCCACGTGTGTGGAGCAGTGAGTTGAGCCAAGGCCGCAGCGCCCAGGGATCTCAGGGACATGAAGGATCTGAAGGCACTTCAGGCACTGAAGTCAGATTCCTGAGGAGGTTCTCTGGTGTAGGGATGATTCTGGGTGTAATTCCATTTTCCACCTTCAAGAGAATTCCCATTTCTGGGCAGCTCTTAACCTTAGTGAAGCAAATCTTTGCGTGCATGAAGCCATCAGGAGAGACATTTGTGCTTTGGTACAGGCATTCATTTCTGTCATCCCCACAGAACATGAGAAGGAATCCTGGTTGCAGGGAACAATCTCTATGGTTTTGCTTTGCCCCTGTTTCTGCAGCTGGGCACGTGGCAGTGTCACCACCAGCTTCCCAGTACCTGGGAGCTGAGAAGGGCAGTAGCTGTGTGAGCACTTCACCAACGTCCCACTCTGAGTCAGTCTGATGACAGACATGAATTCAGGTCTTCTGCTGAGTCAGCATCTCCCAAGGGAAGAATGAGGGGCAGAGAGACATCACTGCACAGAAGGGCCTTTATTCCCTCTGAGCACAGGGGCCTGGGAGTTGTCAGGTATTGTTCCAAGCTGTTGTCCCAGATATTGTCCCAAGGCTTCGTCCCACTACCAGGAGGTCACCTGCCTGAGCAGTGTGTGCCCCAGGTACCAAAGGACAGACATACCTTTAGGGTCAGGTGTGTCACAGCCAGGAGAGGACCTTGATTACAGGTGAGGCGAGACTTTTACTGCTGCGTTAATTTCCTGTGGCGATGAGTCCCACAGGTGAATGAGGTGCCTGTTGCACAGAGCGGTTTTACATGTGGGGCTTTCCTGAGCACAGGGGCAGCCTTGCTATAAATCCTGTCCTTAACTCCTCTCCAGCTCAGGGCCAAAGCAACAGGTTCCTGTGCTGCAGGTTCTGTTTGCAGCTGCAGTCCCGCACGGGGAAGTGCCTGTCGGTTAAGGTATTGTTGTGCTTTCATGTGGTGTAAGACAGTGCAAGATTTATTAGTGACAAGAGCATGAATGCTGGAAGTCTTGATTTATTGAAGCAGGGGGGAGAGGAAACGTGTTGCAGCCCATGCTGGTTAGTGTGGTGTGTCTGAGATGAGCTAGTGCGTGCTGCAAGTGCTGCCCTGCTCCTGCATGAGGTCTCTGGCTCAGATGGGGATACCATGAGTGGACACACTCCTTTTCCAGGGGATGATTTGCTGTTGACCATCATGCAGATGCTTTGAGGAAAGGGCTTCTCCTAGATTTGTGGGGAGGGAGAACAAAGGCTCAGACTTTTGGGAACAGGGACTCCCTTGTATGGTGGAGGTGGGAGATACAGAAGCCTGGAGTGCAGCTCGAGAGATTTGGATTGTTTTTTAGCTCTGTCCCAGCCTCGTGGTTTACCCCACACAAGTCCTCTCCTTTTCCTGTGCCTCAGTCTCCCTAACTTTAAAGGACTACTAAAAAACCCTCTCTCTAATGCGCTTTGAGATCAACTGATGAAAGCCATGCTCTAGGAGAGCTGGAGACTCTCAGCACTTTTCAGCCACATGTCTGGACCTCTCAAGCTAAAATACCTTTTAAAAGTTGATTAAAAAAAATTCTTGAGCTTTACATTTGTTCAGCCACAACATGAAGAGAAGCAATGCTAAACTCAGATTTGTAGCTCTGCCTTTCATGTCCACTGATCTCATCGCTCCTCACTCAGGGATGCAGCCACAAGTCAGTGCAGCTTCTGAAATGCTCCTCTGGAGCCACATCCAGCAGCTGCTCCAAAGCTCGTGGACAGCACCAGTGAGCTCCATAAAGGAAATGAACCCAGCTTGACCAGAGATTCCATAAACCCCAATTTTTTTATCTAATCTGTTTTCTATAGGAAGCTGACTTGTTTTTAGTATACTTCTTCCTGAATATATGGGGCATGGAACAGCTATTTCAGCTCTTTGGCTAAAAAAAAAAAAAAANTGCTTAAAAAAAAAAAAAAAAAAAGGGAAAGTATTGTCTCAAGTTAAATAAATATATTTGTTTTTTTCCAGGTTTCCCATGCAATTAAAACCAAACCACAACATGTTTGCTCTGAGTATCCCTGAAACATTCTGCTTTAACCCCCAAAAGACTACTCCCTTTCCCTTTTATGTTACTTGAAAATCTTTAAACCCTTTTGAAAAAGAAGAAAATATCTTACAATGAAATATCCCACCACCTGTCCCCCTCTTTTTTCTGTGAATTCAGTTCTGACTGAAACATCTGTTCTGCACGACCGTGTCACTTTGCTGAGCTCATGTTGTCACTTGGTTTTGTCTCCAACACCATTTCTGCCCTTTCACCTCCCACTGTACAGACACAGGAGCCTCACGGGAGCATCCTCCTCATCCCAGTGCTGCTCTGGCTTTCCAGGGAGACTGGAAAGAGGAAAGGATCCACGATGGTTATTTCTGCTTCAGAGAACTCCTCCAGCTCTTCTGACTATCTCTGGCTACTGCCAAGGCACCTTCCAAACACCTTTGAAACGTCTCCAGTGTGCTGGGCACCGTGACTTGGCTGGAGGGGAAATCCACGTTCCCTTTGAAGTCTGGATACTTGAGCAGTCTTAGAATTATAGGGCTGTAATATACAGGAATGTGTGGGGCTGTAATTGTGACTTAGATCCTTGGATGAAAGGTGCTATGTACATACAAAAGGTATTATTATTATTGCTATTATTATTACTATTATTATTACTATTATTATTATTATAGGGCTGCAATATGTGGATTTGGAGATGAAAGTAGCTCCAAAAGATCCTGAAAGACGAGATGTGTCTTAAGGAAATTTCAGTTTGGAATTAGGTTTTGTCTACACGGGGGAAGCAGAGCCGGCTGGCTCCCCCGCACTGACGGCTCTGGGGCTTTTATGGAAGAAGCCCTTACTGCAGGGATGATTCCCAGATCCCAGTTGCTCTGACACTCAGAAGGGTGTTTGCTTCCAGGAGGAGCTATTCCAGAGCAGTTTTTGCAGGGCTCATCAGCTGAGGGGAGAGCTCATGTGTGCCCATGGTTTGCCTCACTCCAGCAGAGCCGGGGCCAGACCCAGCACCCCAAGCTCCTCGTCCACTTTCCAGCCATCAATCACATCTCTCCCTGAGCAGCCTGGGAGCAGAGCACAAAGGAACACAGGGATGGGCTTTGATCCTCCATAGGGTTTGTGGCTCTGCACAGCCTTTGCCATCAGCCTCAAATGGTTTCTCCTGCCCTGTTCTGCACTCACATCTCATTAACAAGGGCGGACTTAAGTGAAGGCAGGCGCTGAAGTGGGGCTGACTCCTCATGACAGCGCTGTGGTGATTTTCTCCTGTGTCACAGGCTCTGCTAAGCATCAGGTTTCACCCTTGCGTGCAGCACCAGCTGCCTCTCCTGGGTAAGCTGGGGGAGGATTTAATCTGCTCTGATTTCCATCAGTTTTGAAAGTCCAAGCAAAATCGGATTGGGTTTTAACACTGGCTTCAAAGATTTTGGGAAAAGGCCTTGGCTCTCCTGCTTTGGGGTTATGACCTGTGAGAGGTCTGCTGGCAGATGATCCCTCCAGAGGGCTGACCCAGGGCCATGGGGACAGGTGGAGCTGGGAAGGGCAGTTTTGCTGGAACTGGTCCCTTCTCCTTTCCTGGGTAGCAATGCTGGCTCTGGCCAGCACAGACTAGCTCTGATGTGGCACTGGGATTTAGTTGATGAGGTTGAGCAAGAACCAAACCTACCCTGTCAGGAGCAAACCAGGGAGCAGATTGAACTGACTGCTCTGATGCACCCAGAAACTTCCTTCAAGCATCCAGGTCTCCATTCTCCTGAATGTTGTGGGAACCAGTAGACAGCCTCACGCTTGGAGGGTGTTTCATTTTCAAATTCTGGGGTGTCACCAGCTACAGCACTTCTGCAAAGGAGCTTCTTCTCACCTGATGCTGTTTCTGGCAGGTACCAAAAGGGAAACATAAAACCCCTGCAAGGAGGGGTCATAAAGCCTTAGTGTTATAAGTATGCCTGGTGGTCTTGGAAGGAGTAAAGGAGGGTCTGGAGTGCCAAACAAGGGCCACTTGACTCCAGAATCAGCTCAAGAGTCTTAGAAGAAACATCTTTCCTAAGAGATGTCCAGAAAGGTATGCTAGATGTTACATTGACATCAATCCAGACCTCACCTGAAGAGCAGTTGTTCTTTGGCGAGCAGAGCACTGACACAGGGACTTGGGCACCACCATGTAACTGACCCTCAAGCAAAACTCTCCACTCAGGAAGGACAGGACAGGCAGATTTTTCAACAGCCCTGAACTACCAGAGGTGCCCCACGAGCATGAGATCATCCCAGGCATCTAAAATCCAGATGTGGAAACATTTCCCCTGGTAAGATGTGTGCCAAAAAACCTTTGAAGTAGCTGTGAACCAGATGTGTCTAGTGAGTGGCCTGAGCTGGTTGCTGTGCCCCAGTCTGGAAAACAGGAGGAGCCCTGGGCGCTGCTCTCATCCCTGGGGATCACTCTGTGCCTCCCTGGGGACCTCTCTGCGTCCCTGGGCACCTCTCTGAGTATCCCAGCAGGTCTTTGCACAGCTCTGTGAGTGCTGGGCTCTGGGCCTCAGGTTTCCCAGGGTCACTGGCTCTTGTGGTCCTTCTTCATCCACTCCTCTTCCTGTCAGTTCCCTGCCTGGCCAAGCTTTCTGACCAAGACATCCCAGACATGTTGGCTTCCTGGGAATTTTTGTATGCTTCTGGTCAAGTACTGCCCCTGCCTCGTTACTCCACATGCCTTGTGAAACCAGGCATGCAGAAGCAAGGAGCAGGACATCTACCTGAACCACAGGGGCCCTGGACTGAAGACTGGCTTATGCTGGGGGGTGATGAGTCAGGTCTGTCCACAGCAGTTTGTCCATTGCTAAACTCCCACAAGTGAGGTCTGGCTCCTCAGCAGGAGGGTTCATCTCCCCAGCCCTGCCCTGCTCTTTCCCAACTGCATCGATAAGTGGAGTTTTTTCCCCAGCAGTTGGGAGCCACAGTGACTCACCACCACTTCAGGGTGAACCATGCAGCCAGGAGCTACAGCAGCAATGTGTGCTGGAGACAGCAAGACTCTGGTTACCCACTTGACAGCCAAAGAAAGGCTTTTCTTGGTGCACAGGGACCACCCACCAGAGAATGAGACAAGGCAAGAGCTGTCACACTCTGATGTCTTGTGGCTTCTTGGTGACACCATAGAGTCTGCTGCAGTTAATGCAAACCTGCTAGTTGCTCAGGGTAGTGGAGATCTCTCCAACTCTTGGCATCTCTGAAATGCAGTCTGTCCCACCAGTGGAGCTCCCAACTCCCTGCTGGGTTGGGCTGGAGAACACCTCAGCCCAAATCCCTGCAGGCATCTTGATACCCCTGGAAGGGGTAGCACGGTGAGGGATGCAGCTGGTACTCACCTCACCTTGGGCTGTGAGCTTTGGCCAAGCTGCTTCAAACAGCACACAAGAAGCTGAAGGCCAGAAGTCCAAAAGGCGTTTTTCAAAAAATTTTTTTCCATTTTTGGCTGGAAACCACCAGCAATTTTCAACTCTGATAAAAATGCTATTCTGGATTTGACGGTGTCAACAACTGCTGGTTTTTGCTCTTTGCTCATTACAGTTTCCTACAAGAGGAAACAAATATCTCCAGGCAGCAACCCCCTGTGATCCCAACAGTTTATACATCTCTCTTGCCCAACACAGCACCTTCTCCAGGGACCATTTCTGTTACCTCCAAAGAGATGCAAAATGCTGCCTCTTGCCCAGGAGTCTGGGTTGTGTGTGGACAGGAATGTTATTGATTGAGCTCGCTGCCTGGTGGCTTTCTCCACAGCAAGATTCAGCTCAAAGAGAAAGGATAAACCACAGCTCAGAATGGTGATGACTAATAACACCATGGCTGGGAGAGGGTAACAAATGAGGTGGGAAACTCAAGTGTTTCAGGCAGTTATAGAGCACACATAGATCTGTGCAGTTGTAGGAGCAGGAGATACTGCCCAGTGAAGCAGATGGGAACCAGTCTCTCCTTCTGACTATGTCCTGGGCTCTTTCTTTGCAAGCAGCCCAGGATAAGGGATTGCTAAATCTTGATAAATCAATCCAATCCTGATAAATCAGTCCATTTTATTCACTTATTCATTCATCAGTTATGTAACCATTATAATTAATGTCTAGTTATCACATTCTTCTGCCTGGAAAATGTGAGGGAATGTCTGTGAAGCTTTGTGTCTGAGGTCAGACCTGGTGACATCAGGTTTCAAAGGTGCCTTGGGCTGTCCTAGCTGCTCCTGTTGCCTGCTACGGTTTTGAAATGTCATCAGACCCTCCAGGTTCATTATTAGACCTAGAAAAGCATTTTTCTAACCTATGAATTTGAGTTATCTTGCTGGGGCAGTGATCTGTCCTAGCTGAAGGACCTCAATGCTTCTTAGCACATGAGGGAGTCCTATGGCTCTACTGGAGGGGTTTTCCTGCCCTGTTACCCATTATTTCTCTCACAAACCTGCTTGTTTCAAAGTTGACCATTCCTCAAGGGCTGAGATCACTCTTCAGCACGAAGCAGAGCACCAGGTTGCTTTGTTGTGAGATTAAGACCTCCAGGAAAAGGAGCACTAGCAGATACGGTGCTGTACCCCCAAGCCACAGGTCATCAAGCAGACCCGAGAGGAGACCTGTCTTTGCCCTGGAGTAGCACTGACAGTAGTATGTTAGGCACTGGAGGTGCCCCAAAGCCCAGGCAGATACAGACAGCAAATTTGCAGAGCAGCTGAGGTCAGCCTTGTCATAGTTGGGCCAGATGAAGGATCAGACCGTGACAGCTGCACTTTGCAGGTCACCTTGACAGCCACACACTGTCTGTCAGGAGCCTTTCCCCAGAGGACAGTCAGAGCAGTACAGGTGCTGCACTGTGGAGCTGTTGGAGATGACAGGAATGTTCATGACCTGCCCAGGGAACAGAGACCAGGGAAGCCAACTGCTCAGCATCCTCCTCAAATGCAGATCCCAAGCTGCTGGGAAAAGAGTCTCCATGGATGTCAGTCTGAGTGATGGCTGTGGGAGTCTTTAAGACTGTAAGGCTGTAAGGCTGTAAGACAAATGTGGCCAGCAGAGCAGGAGCTCATGGGGACAGTGACCTCGCTCCTGGTCTCAGCCAGCAGCGATGGAAGTGCTTTAACCTTCCCTTGGCCAGGTGCTACCTGGAACTTCCCCACTTCTCCTACATCAAGTGCAAACAGAGCTGTTTGCCCTGTGGTCTGGAGAAGGTGTAGCCCTCATCAACCTGGAGCCTACCATGGACCCTGCACCTCTCCTTCACTGGCCTTCTCCAAGGCAGGGGAGGTGTTTCACTGTGCACATTGAATTCCTTGAACAAGCCCCACCTGAGAAAGGGCTGCAGATGGATCCTGGCAGCATCAGCCTCTCAGATATTGTCATCTTGGGATATTCCCTGCTTCAAGCTGTTGCTCATCCTGGTGCAACTTGTCTGGACAGGACAGCTGATGCTTTGGTGCATAAGCAGAGGGAGTGCCACTGAGTCACCTGCAGGGCATCCGACTTCCAGACATGGCCCACGCACCTCACTGCCTCTCTCCCAGGGGATCAGGCCACAGGTGCTGGGGTCATCCCTGCAGGGATCTGTGTCTGAAGGGGAGGGAGCAGGGCTGGCACTCAGGGCTTTCTGCTGGAGCAGTGTCCACTGCCAGCATGTGAAGGTTCCTGTGTCCTGCAGCTGCCAAGGAGCTGGGAACAAAAGAGCTGGTGAGGGGTCCTCTCTCCTTCATGTGGAGCAAGATCTGGGTCAGTTCCCTGCCTGGAGCTGCTGGGAGGAGACAGTGAACAGCAGGAGCAGCCTGATCCTGCAGAAGGGGGGTCCTTGGCTGCTCTCTCCAGCTGACAGCCGCAACAGGTCCCCTCTTACTGGCTGTACTTGGTGGCAATGACCCTCAAACCCTGGTCAGCTTATGGCCCTGTCTCAGGAGCCCCAGACCACATGCACGTAGTGTCTGCATGTGCAGACACATTGCAAGGAAGTCCCTGTCCTTTGTCTGGGTGAAGGTTGGGATTAGGCACAGGCTACCTCATGCTGAGGTCCTGCCTCCCACCCCTGTTCTGCCTCTCCTGGCTGTCCCACAGAGCCTGCCTTCCATCAGGACCAGAGCAGGGCAGGGTGGAAGCCCTATCTGCCCATCAAGCCACCAGCACTGAGTAGAACTGAATAAAACCAGCACTCAGGCACTGGTCCAGCATATGGTAGGCAGAAGTGGGAGGTTTGCACAAGCTCTGCTTATGATTTCCCAATCTTGGAGAGCATCAGGGAATGTTGGGCCTGCCCATAGAGCTTGGGCATTGCCAGGGTAAGCCCCCACAGTTTAAAAACTCCTTGTAATTAGTGAACCTTCCCATTAAGTGTCACAATGGAACAATTCATTACTACTGATGTGTGAAGGTTCTGCATTCCTCTGGCTCTGCAACCTCCTGCAAGAATGTGGTGACTGATCTCCATAGATGAACCCACCTCATCTGCATTGACTTTGGTGGTTTACTTATTCCAGGTACTAGTCTCCAAGTCTTTGGCATTTACTCCCTTCTTAATCCTCCACATCCACCAGCTTCCAGATCCTGCAGCCAAGTGGATTTGCACTGGATCACATCTGTCAAAAAAGGGAATTAGAAACACTCTGCTTGAGGGTCACTTCACTGTTCACACCACAGCAGCCAGCAGCGATGTCAAAACATGAGCTTTCAAAGTTCCACCCAGTATAAGCAGTCAAACCCATTTCTGCTGTCAAAAGCCACTGTTCTTTCCCCCCTCCCAAACTGTCACTGACTTAATGCTGTCTGTGAGTGTCCTTCAATTGTCTCCCTTGCACCCATCTGGGAGTAAGTTCCCAGAACAGGACCATGGTGAATCTGGTGGGATGGAGGTAAGCGTTGTCTCGTGTCCACACTTCAGACAGACATAATCACTCCTGTGACAACCACCAGCCCACCCAGCCCATAGATGCCAGAGTGCAGGTCTGGAGCAGGGTTTACCAGAGGGAAAGCAGAACAGCCTGTGACCAAAGTCACCATCTACTGGTGACACACACTAAAGGAGCACCAATAGATGACAGAGCAAGGTCATCTGTTATCAGTGTTCATCCAATGGAAAGTGACTTCTGCTCTTATGCCACTCTGCACCCATCCTGCACAGAGCTGAGACTTGCTCTGGGGTAAGGGAGGTGCAAGGCCTGGAAACCATGGAGGTAGTGGACTGGCCTCTCATGGACCTGCCAACCACAGAGACCATGGTAGCTTGGCAGCCTCGAGATTGGGTGGATTTGCTTTAGCTCTGTGTTCCCATCTCATTCTCCATCTCATCCAGATTTATCCTGGAGACAACAAAAATGAGTCACTGCTGTGATTTCCTCAGTGGACTGTGATTGTGTCAGGGCTATTCCCCAGATGTGATTTTATCTGTGGGACTCATTGCTTTTGCTTACATTGCACTCATTCTATAGCACATGTGTCCCTAGTTAATGTATGTGCTCAGGGCAGAAGATCACCACCCCATGGTTTGCTGAAGGGCCCCCTAGTCTGTGAACTCATGCTTGTCCTATGAAGGGCATGGCTGAGCACTGACTTTGCCAGCAGAAGCTGCTCATGTAGGCAGCTGGCAGTTTGTCTTTCTCATATCCAACTGCTCCAAATGCCTCTAGTCTGTGAGTCTTTATGAGAAGCTGTGAGGAGAAGAAATGACAAGAGCCCTCAGACTGTGCTGTGGGTCTGTGCTGTGGGGCTCCACTGCCAGGGCTCACTAGGGTCTGGGCCTCTCCTCTGAAGCAACCACTGAAACCAGAACAAAATGGAAACTGTACTTTGCCCATAAACACAGTCCATGGGGTAGGAAAAGGCTGGATTATGCTCAAAATGCTCAAAGCAGGAAGCCTTAAGGAATGCATAGGAAGCTTTTGGGATGACTATACACACAATATGTATCACATAGTTATAACATTATTGGAGAAGGGTTCACAGGACACAGAGACACCATATCTATCTACCATGGTGTGGCCTAGATTCTTCTGTGTCTCCTGGATGGAGGATTTACATGAGATTTTCAGTAGCTCTCCAGGAGTTTTCCAATACTGATAACTCCCAAACCAAAGAAATGCTGTCTATGAGTTTCCTCAGAGTCCAGTATTTCTTGGATTTGATACTCTGGAGGGTCACCAGCCTGGATTAGGGACAGGGGAGTGCTTTTTCAAATGTCCCTTCTTGGGGAACATGAAACTGCTTCTGCATGAGGCAGGGGAAGAACTCAAAGCAGCAAAGAACTGTGAAAGACTCCCCACATAAACAACAGTTAATTTTTTAGATGGGAGTAAATTTTGTAGGTGTTTTGTCTAGACTGTATCTCCTTTTGATGGAGTAGGAGACTCCCAACAATGAAAATGTGGCTGGGTTTTAAAGAATTCCTTTGACTTTTCCAGAAGGGACTGAAATCCCAGTGTACAGTCTGGCCCATCTGAGAAATCTGGTCCTTTGTAATTTAGTGAAACTGAGAGTAAAGTCACTGATAGATGTCACCTTGTCAGTCCAGTCAGCTGTACAGATAAAGGCATGAAGGAATGCTGAGGGAACGGTGCAATCAGGATAAAATATACCCATACAGTATAAGCCTAACCATCACCCCAGAGTTTAGTTTATTTTCTTTATTTACCCATCACCTTAAGTGACTGTCCAACAGTGAACATCTCTTCTGTTCCAAATAGGATGTTTTCTTTCCAAAACATGGAAGGAATTTGAGGCTTTTACTCAGAAATCACAGTAGGCAGCAAGTTAAGAAAATCTTATCTGCTCCCTTATGTAGAAAGAGGGTGGATGCATGGTAGAAGTTGTATTTTTAATTAAGTTCATTAATAAGAAAATAAAAGCTGTTCCAATTCCCTGAAGGTAGGAAATGTAAACTTACATCAAAAATGTAAGTTAAAGAGAGAGCTTCTGCGATTAGAGATGCAGAGGAATCACTAGTTCCACTGCCTTGATATATTTCCAGGGCTCAGTATATATAATACACTCCTGGGTGTCCCCAGGCATGGTTGGCCAGTCAAAAACAATCTGGTGAGAAGTTTATAATCCCTGAATGATGATAATGATAATAATGATAATAATCCCTGTGTCAGCAACATGGTTTGCTCTGACCTTGAACCAAACAGCCCTCCCTGGGTTTAGAGCTATCACCTAGTAAAGCAGTCTCACGTTTGTGTGTTGTGTGAGTACCCTGCTTTGGTGGAAGGCTGTTAGCTGTGAGTAGGCAAAATCATCTTTCTAGTGGCTGACTGAGCTAAGCAGGTTACACTGTCAAGCTCCATGTGGTTTGAAGGCTGATCCCCAGGACTGCTGACCAGAGCTGGTTGGTCATGCTGTTAATTTAAAGCCTTCCTTCCCCATCTTCCCAACAGGAGAAAATGGAAGATGGTGAGAGGAAGGATGATAATCAGGAAACAAAGTGTGCTGGCAGCAGTTAGGTCTTACATCCATGATACCTCAGTCTCCTTGGTGTTTCTCTGGCTCTGCTGCAGGTGGCTCATCAATAGCAGCTCATTCTGCTGAAGTGAACTAACGTCAGCCACTAAAAATAGCTGGTGTAGGGAGGAAGCTGTGGTTGAAAGGTCTTTAGCAGAGCCACCACTGCTCCTCCAGCACAATGAGAAGCATCTGCTTTAACAATGAACTGATGGGAAGGTTATGTGTGTATTATGAATGGGACAATTATAAAAACCTGTTTTAAACTGTAGTGTATTTCCTCAGCATCCAGGGTGTGATTTATCTCCACCTAAAATGCATACCTAAAATAGGCTGCATGAATCACACAGTAAAAGGACCTGTTTCTCTTCGTGGGACTATAAAGGCAATCCAAAATCTAGCACAGACATAGACATGTGTGTTGTAAGCATCTAAACTGAGGTGGTGAGATTCAAACCTTCCCCTCTTTAATAAATCCAGGAATGGGAGATCATTTGGTGAAGTCTTTAATTAATTGGTGATAAAAGCTAATGAAGCTAAGAAAGCACTGAAACCTAGTAACTGTCTTTGGTGTGGCAAAGTCTGTGATTTCTCAGAGTTCATTTCCATTGCCTCTGGGTAGGTGAAGCAGCCCGGGAATTCAGTGGAAAACCTTTCAGAATTTCACCTCTCTAATTTGGCATATGATTTTGTGACAACTCAAATACTCTGGGACTGATTTTACAAGCTGCTCAGGTTGGATCATGCCCTGTGAAAAAAAAAAATAAAATGCTGTTGTCCAAGAGTATTATTACAAAGGAATCTAGTAAATCTCTAAAAAACATAATTAAAAATTTTGCAAGGTAACTGCAGCATTAGATAGGCCAAAGGGCATGATCAAATACTCAAAGTGTCTGTCTCTGGTCCAAAAGATCGTTTTCGTTTTATCTTCTGAGGATTCTCTTGCCAAACTTCAGACGTCTCCGAGTTGCAGTTTTGTGAAGACATTCTCTCTAATCTAATTTTTAAGATCAAGAGTAATGGATGTCTTTTCTCACAACTGTCTTCCCTGATTTCCCAAACCTTGATGTAAGATGGAAATAAGCCATCCTACTTGCACACAAAAAGGAAGTGAGGACACCTGTGGCAAAGCTGAGGGATGTACAAGCCCTCTGGCTGGCTCTCAGAGGTGTTCTCCAAGTGCTTTTATGTTGGTGATGACAATGGATGAAGGAACCCAAATCCAGCTCCCAGGGCTAGTGTGGTCATCTACCCAAAGGGAGGGTGGAGGGGAGCTCATTGTGTCCCCACAGTCAATATTGACCCAACAGGTACTTGTTTCTAACTCATGCAAGATGGCCAATTACCTGTCCTCCTGAGACCATGACTCAGATGGCACTACTTTCTGATGACATATTGAGACAAAAATCAGAAATTACTGATCTTACCCCTTCATTCCAAAGTCCTAAAGATGGTGCAGGGAGAGCCAGTCCCTCACCCCCTCTCATAGTTAGGAAATGTGGAGAGTGAGATAGACAAAATGTAGTAACTGGCTACTTTTGCAGAGTAACAGCAGCCACCAACAACAGAAACTATTTCCATCACACAAGAAGCCAGGAACCAGAGGCCGAAAGGTGGCAGAGATGGGAATAGCTGCTCAAAGACAGGGCCATCACCATAAAGAAATTCATTCGATACAGACTGTTGACTGATTATTAAATGGAAATGGCCTCAGTGGGCATTTTCATATCAGAAGGTACGGAGAACCAAGGACTGGGAGAGTGCACAGGAACCTGTGTCTCTGCCAGGTGACAGAGCTTTGCCAAGAGAACAAAATAGGCAAAAATCAGTTCTGAGAAAGCCAGGGACAAATTACTGCTTGGGCACACACAGCAGTGGGTTGCAGGCATTTTATGACTGTATGAGAAGGAATCCTTGGAGACAGTGCAGGCAGATTGATGAAGGTGTCAGCCTGGTCCTCAAGGTGATCAAAAAGGCAGTTGCTTGTTAAGCAGTGTTCAGGAACAGGAGGGAAGCTGCTCCACATATAGCCTCTGAAGCTATGTCTAGGTCCACTGAAGTCAACAGGGATGACCAGAGGTTGGGACTACCTTCTTTCCACATCACAGTGAAGCACAGGTCTCACAGGTTCAGGATCCAGAGCTCAGAAAAGACACAGCACAATAGAAAGTAGATCTGCAATACCCACAAATCACTTTTTTGCACCAGTCTTGAATCCCTGCTTCCCTCTGTTACTCCAGCAGGTCTTGCTCTACTGCCCCAGCCAGTTTCACATGTTTTTGACTTGGGAGCTTAGGAAAATGTTCATTTTACCAGGCTTTTCTTCCTGCCACTGCTCAGAGCAGTTCCCACGCTGTGAAACACTTTTGTGGAAAAATTCTACCTCAGAGGGGATTTTCAAGCCTGTTGTGGGTGCAATGTGGTCTCACTATGTGGGAACTGCCAGTGAAGTTCTTACATAACCAATGGTCACTGGCTCCATCAAGAGAATGGCACAGAGTAGTTATGTTGACTTCTACTACTGCTTCCCTGACTTTTCTTGCCGAAATAATAATAACTTCACAGGAACTGTGTCTCCTGTTTCCTTCTTCCTGGTCTATCATGGGGAGAGAGAACCAGGTCCTTCTGAAGGATCTGTCCTGGTTTCACCTGAGGTAGGGTTAATTTTCTTTCATATAGTGCTGTGGTTTGGGGTTTTATATGAAAATAATGTTGATAACACACTGATGTTTTTCATGTTGCTGGGTAGTTGAAGTGTCTACACTAAGTCATGGACTTTTCAGCTTCTCACACCTTGCACAAGAAGCTGGGAGAGCACAGCCAGGAGAGCTGTCCCAGACTGGCTGAAGGGATATTCCCCACTCTATAACATCATGCTCTGGATATACTGGGGGAAGCTGGCTGGGAGGTGGGGTCACTGCTTGGAAATGGGCATTGGGTTTTCTTCTCCTTCCACATGTGGTGAGCAATTGCATCTGTGAATCAATTGTTTTATCATCATCATCATCATCATCATTGTTGTTGTTATCAGTATTATTACTGTTATTATCATCATCTCCCTTTGTTATACTATCAAACTGTCTTTACCTCAACACATGGAGGTGTTTTTTTTCCATTCTCCTCCCCATCCCTTTGAGGGGGTGAGGGTTAGTGAGCAGCTCTGGGGTGCTCAGTTACTATCTGGGGCTAAACCACCATGGGTCACTTTTAAGCTCTCGGTATATTTGGTGCTGGGGTGCCCAAAACCTGAGCCATGGAGCTGACAGGTGCTGTTGGTGCTGCTTTCTTAGGAAATTTAGACTGCACTGAGGTGCCTACAAGGAAGCTCAACTCTTCTGAAAATCTGGCTCCCAAACAGGGAGCTCCTGGCATGTTTTTTCCCAGGCAAGTGCTGCACACTGACTCCATGGGAGAGGGAAGTTTCTAGTTTGGGGGTTTGGGTGGTTTTTTTTAATGGAAAAATGTGCTTTGTCCTCGAATTGAATATTTCCTTCAGAACATAGCGATGTTTGCCAGAACATCTCAAGTTTCCACTGGGAAAGTTGAATCATGATGAAGTGACTAGCATCCTCCAATGCTCAGTCAAAGCACTTGGCTGGATCAAACAAAACCATATTTGACTTCACAGTGACACTGAAATGTATAATGAGAGGCACCTTCTTGGACCTGTGGCTCAGATAATCCTGCTAACACTTTTCCTAACTGGACCCCCAAGGTGACTGTGAAGTGAAAAATTAATCACAGAAATTTGTTTTCCACGTGGAAAACATGTATTAGGGAAGAAAATGTTGTGTCTCAAGCTTTGTTTTTATTCTGAAAAATAGACTGGGATTATTCCAGGCAGCCTTGATCAGATTAGCTGGCCTTTCACCAGGGCCATTCTGGTTCCTGGCTGGTGGTCTTTGTAGGTGGAGATGGACAAACTGTAGGAAACGAGAAACAAAACCCTAGAAGAAAATACTCAAACCGTTCCCACAAGTTGAAAAACAGGAGCATTTGTTCTCAGTTGAAGGCAATACTTTGTCTGAACTGATTTCAAGCAATTCAATCTATTTAACTGGGTTGGTTTGTATGAAGAAAAAAAAATGTATTCCAAGAGATTCTGTGAAAATGGAGCATGTTAACACTTCCAGAGTATTGCAGCCTTTGCCTCCACAAATAATTGGCAAACCTGACGTTGATTTGCCAAGTCTTGTACTGTCACTCCATGAATGTGTCTGCCAGAGCAAATGTTAATCAAAACCCTTTTTGCCATCTCTGCAAGAAGTTCACTGCTGAGTACCCAGCACAGCAAAAACTGAGCAGGAGGCAATGTTGGCACAGCCTAGGCAGTGTGCCAGAGTCTTCACTTGCTGACATTGGTGTGAACATCTGGTAGGACACAGGATAGATTGCCACAAATTTATCATGTCTTAAGATACTTGTTCAGATCTTAACACAGAGTAACCCCTCAGCAACAAACCAGGGGAGACATTTTAATTTTCCTCCTCTTTAAACTTTTTTTCTATATCAAAAGCTGGCTCTGCAACCCAACATCACTACCAGTTGCCTCTGTGGCAAGTGCTGGATATGAAGAGGTGCTCTGGTCAGGGCAGTGGTGTGTTTGCAGGGCCCTGCATGGGTGGGCATAGAGAAAGCTGGAAGCTCAACCATAAAGCTGCAACATTTTTGTCTAGTGAGTGTAAGAAGAAAACCAAAATCCTGGTTTGGGGGGGCAGGGTTGGTGAGGGGATGCAGTCTGTAAGCTGCCCAGCAGATGCTCCTCTCCAACCGTGGAGGCAAGGGCAGCCACCTGTGCAGATGGAGGGAGCCTGGGAACGGGAGAAGTCTGAGATGAGGAGGCATGACAGCCATCAGCTGCATCCCAGCAGAAGACTTTCTCTCTGCCTCAGTCTGTCCAGGCAATGAAAAGCTGCTATCCCAAAGCTCAGTCCAAAATGCAGGGGGCAAAAGACACAATCACTGATTTCCTCCAGGAACATTTTCCACAACTGAACTGCACAAGGTAAAAGCAAGCTCAAACTGGAGTTGGACAGGAGGGATGGACCAGCATGGGCTGGCAGAGGGGTGTGTGTGTGCTGTTTGTGTCACTGTCATCCAGAGACTCTTCCTTCCACCTTACAGGCAGAGCAAGAACACAGGGACCTGGAGCAAGACAGGCCTGGAGATGGTTTATACCTGATCAGGCTGCTGGCAACCATGATACAGTGTCTGCCCATACCCCAAGGAGCACAGCCACATCCTGAGTGAGAAGGCAGTTGAAACCCAAAGTATTCCCTAGGTTACCCACACAAATACCTCAATCTCTGTGTCCAAGGTCAGCTCCACTCAGACAGGGCAGAGCAGTCACCTGAGGCTGAGTAACAGCCAGAGCCTGTCTGTCTCTCCACATAGCAGCATTCAGCTCCTCTCTGCTGCTCCTTTCTCTGCTTTCCTTCAGGGCTGCAGGTGAAAACCCCTCTAGCCTTGGCTGGAAAAGGGTCTGATAACATCACTTGGCGAGTTACTTATCTGTCCCAGCAGAAATAGTAAATAACAGAATAATGATACTGCAAAGAGATGTCCATGCCAGGCCACGAGCTGCCAAAAGCACAGAGCACAAAGGAAATTGCAGCAAAGTTGGGAGGCAAATCAAGGAAGCCTACTGTGGCTTGCTCTGCAACCACTTCATGGTCCTGTGTCCAATGAGAGGTTCTGCAGGGCATGGCACATTACCTGTCCAATGGCACATTACCTGTCCAATGGCACATTACCTGTCCAATGGCACATTACCTGTCCAGAGCTCTGCAGCAGCTCCTTTCCTCCTCCCTGCACTCAGCCCTCAAAGCACTTGCTGTGCATCTGGAGGTCATCAGAAAAGATCTGGTGGAGCAGCAATGGCAGGAAGAGGTGGTGGTCAGGCATCAGTCACGTGGGAGGGCTTCCAGTACTGTGGTTGCAAACAAGCTTGAAGTCTGCTTATCACTTGGTTACCCACAGTCTTCTCATGATGTGCACAACTCTGGGCACTCTCTTATTTCATCAGAGCTTGAATTTTACTTCAAAGAGATTATTTTCATTGTCTTCTTTCTCCTACTTTCAGTAATTTTGTCTAGAATGACTGAGATTGGGAATCTTGGCTTAAGAGATAATGGACTGTAGAACTAAACTATGGAGGGACTAAAACTGTGAAGCAGTTCAGCAGCTGCAGATCCTGGTTCTTCCAGACCAGGGAAAAAAACTCAGAAAATAGACATTACTGCAGCTGCTACTTGTTTCTTGCACAGATGTGCAGGATACAGCAGGGAAATAGTGTCATGTCCATTAAGCAGGGACTAGATTCATAGTTTATCCCTTCCCTAGTTTCACAGCATCACAGAGTGTCAGGAGTTGGAAGTGACCTTGGAAGATCATCTTGTCCAACCCCTCTGAGCAGGATCACCCAGATTAAACCTCACTGGAAGCTGGGATAGAGTTCATTTTCTTACTAGCAGTGGTTGTAGCGCTGTGCTTTGGATTTAGGATGAGAATAATGCTGATAACACACTGAGGTTTTGGATGTTACTAAGCAGAAAAGCACTTTCATGCTTCTCATATGGGTCTGTCAATGAGAAGACTGGGAGGGGACACAGCCAGGACCCAAACTGGTCAAAGGGAAATTCCATACCATGTGATGTCATGCTCTGTATGTAGCTGGGGCAGTTGGTCAGGAGGCAGCCCAGGAACTAGCTGAGCATCAGTTCTGGTGATGAGCAGTTGTGCTGTGCATCGTTTTTGTATATTCTTTTTATCTTTGCTGCTGTCAGGTGTGAGCCAATGGCTGTGTGGTTGTTTTAGCTGCCTCCTGGCTTAAACTGTTTCTCTCAGGTCTTTCCCAGGAAGAGCAGTGCCTTGGGCTGTCTAAAGGAAGGGTGAGGGTGCTTATATCTGGCTCCAGCAAGTCAGGTCAGCAGTCAGGCACCAAGAAACAAAGCTGAAGAGGACACTGCCTTTGGCATCCATGGACCCCTAACCAACCAGGGAGCACACATGCTTCCTGCCCTTCTCAGGACCATCAGCACTGATGGCACTAATATAGACACACTGTTCTCCAACATCCTGCATCTTGGTAGCATGGGATATGTTCTTTCTGAGGAAGAGCAGTCTGTCCATGTGGAGGGGCAGCAGAAGGGACCAGGAGGGCTCACTGATGCCCACCATGCTGTACCACTGGCACTCAGGGGCTGTTTTCCACTCTGCTCCCAGAGGTCTAGGCAGTTTGACCTCACAAGGAGGGAAGGTTTAGGGTGTGTGGACAGGATTTGGACAACACCTCAGGTAATAAGCCCCTTGCAGGCCAGCATCACCTGCCTCTCTGAAAATCTTAACACAGACAGGAGGCCCCCAGTCCTCCCCATCACAGCCCTGACCAGCATCCAGACTGAGGGACACCTGCACCGGGCAGGCAAGGCTGGATGCCTCTTGCAAGCCAGACACCCACGTGTCAGAGCAGCCTCTTGGAGATCTCCAGATCTCCACCCAGAAATCCTTGGCCCTTTTCCTGCTTTATTCTTCCGTCTCAATACATCAGATGTTACTCAAGCCCACTGTTGTTTTCCCTTTGTGCTGGGGCAGACAGACGGGCTCCCCAGACAATAGGCAGGCTTCACCAGTGACTGGGAAAGAGAGGTGGGTGATTTACTGCCATGAGGTAATTGGCTGGAGGAATTTGAACTTTCTCTGCTTCAGGAACTGCCTCCATTGTCCTGCCTTGTCAGCAAAGTGGGGATAGGGAGGGTCCCGAGTGTACTTGCGACAGGCAAGATTTGCCTTCTGAGTGCCAGCTCCATTCACAGACCTGAGCCAGGACCTGAATCTTTGGGCTGTGACTGTTTTCTGCCTCTGGGTGCAGCTTGCCCCACCTGCTTCGACACTCCTTTTGCCAGGTTTCTCAACCATGTCTGGTTGGTGACCCCCCTCCTTCCCCTTATTCAGAACATAAAAATGTCCCAACCCTTTTTTTCATTTAACCCAACAGCAAGAATAAAACCATTCCCCTGATGCTTTGATAGTGCATTAGAACATGGGCAGACGGCATCACACAGTGCGTGGGTACGTGGTGAGGCCAGCAGAAAGCCAATGCAAAAGCTGAGGGCTTGTGGGCTGCATGGGGGTGAGAAGGTGTCCACTTGAGCTGCAAGAAACACTTTGGCAACTTGCAACTGTCCACTTGGAGTTTTTGCAATCCCCCCTTGGTGTGGGTGTAGCAGGCAATGCTGACACTTCACCATCCTTCTTGCTGTGGAGGGACATTTTGTTGGGATCCACAACAACTTCAGGCTGCCGCACTGCTTAGGGTCCTGGCTGCTCCAAGAAGTTTCCAGATGATGTGTTTAGGGGCCCTTTAGCACACCCCTTGCACAGACATGGCCAACAGGCTCTCAGGTGGAGACACACAGGTAGATTATCTGGGCATTCCCTGTGCTTCATGGATAATGTTCTCCCATTCCAGTGCAGACACCGGATGGGAGCATCAGAGCAGGGAACACAACCAAAAGGCTCTGATGGTGGGGGAAGGCCAACAGACAGACTCCATGTCCTGAGGTCCTGCCATGGCTTTTGACACCCCTTGCAGATAACAGTAATATCCCTGCACATAACATCAGTCTTGTGGTTTTCTGACCTACTCCCAGCAGGAAGGCCAGTGCTTCTCAGTATTTTTTAAAGCTTTAGATAGAGGACTTGACTTAAAAGATAATAAAAAAGCTATTTTATGTTTTATTTATGCTTCTGACATGTCAAACTCTGTTGTTGGTTGGTTTTTTTTTCCACTCCCCCTGGCTCCCTCTCCACGTGTGAGGCCTGTGAATCACACCCCAGAGCCCATTCTTCTTCTTTGAGTAAGGTCATATTTCCCTTCTCAGTCTGTCCAAATCATTCTTCCTACACACACAGACACACAAATAAAAAAGGGAAGGCAGGAACAATTATTTCTTTTTTGGAGATTTCCTTTACTTAAGGTCTCATGAGGAAACAAAACATTTAACACTGGCCTGGGCACCAGCAGAGGCTCCTCCATCCCCATAGGTCTGGCATCAGGGCCTGGTCTCATGGGGCTGGGGATCCAATATCCAGAGCCAAGTGGTGAAGCCAAACTGTGAGGACAGGACTGGGGGTGCACCAGCCCTCTTCATGCCCTTCCCTGCTTCTCACACTGGGTGGCCATCATCAGGCTGCAGGAGCATCATTTTTAATTGTCTTTTAATTCTCAGACAACACATCAGTGCACTCTCAGACTGCACATTGTAGCTGAGGGAACTGGCAGGAGAGGAGAACAATCCTCACTCAAGCCCCAGTGTTTCTGCCAACCCACCCAGATATGTGGGCACAGCATGTTGAAGGGGTTGCCCATGTCTGACCAGAGAGAAAATAATTTCTCCAGCAGCACCCAGCACTGCCCAACCCCCAGGAAATAGAACAGGGCAATTTTGTGTATTTCTGTGGAGTTCCTGTGTGACCTACTCTAGGTGACCCTGCTCTGGGGCTAGATGATCTTTTGAGGTCCCTTCCAACCCCCATCATTCTCTGATTCTGTGGTTCCTTCCCAGCTGAGATGGTTTATAATTGGTCATGCCACAAAGCAGAATGGCTTAAACTATTTTTGGGGGGACAAGTTGAATACAATAGAAAACCAAACTCCTGTTCCATGAAAACACCAGCCAAGCCCTACTTGAAATATAAATCATCCGTAGTGCCAGACCATCCCAAGCTAGTCCTGCTCCACAGTGAATTATTGCCTTCAGTTCCTGTTGAAGTGCTTTAAATGTATTCAGCCTTGTCATGACGTGATTGTTCCTTCTCTGACTGGTTTTGGCACTGAGCACACCCTCTCCAAGATGAGTGAGAGGAGAGGCAAAGCCTGGATACTATCTCATCACCAAGCAGGTGTCAGGTTATGACATGATTTTCTCCTCTTGAGGCAGCCGCTCTGCAGATGTCATATTATTTCCATTTGCACTTTTGAGGCCCTTATGTAAGTTCTCCAAAAACCCCATCCTGCAAATAGAGCCCTCTACCTCAGCAACAGCTTCTCACAGTCCTGACAGTGTGTTGGACATGTCCAGCCATTCAAGGCATGAGAGCACAGCTGTGGCTCTTCCAGTTGTTTATGACAGTGAATTGTCTTTCCCAGTTGGTCATGGTGGCTTGGGGTGTTTAGAAAGTACCATTTAAGCCCAGACTTCTTCAGCACAGCCCTTCCAAACTGAGTGTGGGAAGAGCCAGCACTTGAGTGTTTCTGGGGATTGTTGCCCAAGGCAGAGCACTGACCCCTGACATCTTCCACCAGCTCCAGGTTGGCATGGGTCCTTGTCTTGGAGCAGAAGCTTAGAGACCAGTGGGCTGTTTTCCTCACTGCTGTGCCTGATTGCAGGTTGAGGGTGGGATTTCTCCACAGAAAAGCATTTACAAGTGTAGCCGGAATCTGCACCAGTGCAAGTGGTGCTTAAGCAAAAGAAGGAACAAGGGATCCTTTGGGAGATCCCTGCCTGGAAAGCAGTTTGTCTGGGTTCAGTAGACCATGGCAACCACTGTGGTAAACAAGACCTTGGGCACAAGGGGGGTTCAGGGTTGGCTGCAGCATGATGGCACAAGGATGCTGATGTAGGCATGTTGCTGCACACAACCAAGATGGACTTCCCACTGGAAACCAGATGGCTTCTCCTCACCTCTTGGCCAGGCTGTGCTAAAGGGAGAGCCTCTGTCCCCAGTACAACCTTCCCTGGGTAAATCCCACTCTTGGAGTTGTGCTCACTTCATCATCACAGAGCTTTCTAACAAGCAGTAGGAAAGTACTCCCCCACCATAAGGTCAAGGATTTGGGCTTAAAGCCACCAGCTTCCATCTGGCGCATTAAGTGCTCATTTTTCTCTGACTTAAGATCTTCTTTCACCTTCTGGGTAAGAGAAATCAGATATCACTGGACCTAACAGTCTGCTGAGCAGAAGCACAGGGAGGAAGACACAGGCTTCTCATTGAAGATGTTCCTATTGCTCTTTGCCAACAAACCTCCTGTGCTTTTCCAGGAACTTTAGAGGATCCGTCCAGAGGTGCCAAATCAGGTACAAGCCTCAGAACCCCGGTAACCAGATTCCTCTTCTATGAGAGAACGATGCACAGCTGCAGCGCTGACATCAACATTTGGCACGTCCCAGAGGTCACATGCAAGGGGAGGAAGCCCATGTAACATCTCTGAATGCCAAGCCCTACTCCTTCTGCCAGCTCTTTGTCATTGGTCTCTCCCTGACGCTTCAAGCCACCTCTGTCCAAGCACGTGGGTTGTCCTATCCAGGCATGAACAGCCCAGGAAAGAACATAGTGGGCTTCAAAGCAGTGTGCCAGCTCAATACAGAAGCTCATCACCTTTCCATCAGGGTGAGATGGGGAATAGTTGTTCAGGCAGTGTCCCCTGTGTCTAAACACAGTCCAGAACCCTGAGGCCACACACCTTTCCCACGGTGGCAGTCCCCACGGGGTCCCACGCTGGTAGCTCGCTCATGAGCAGCGAAAGGATCTGATGATGATGTGCAGGGAAGCCAGGTTTTTCTCTGAGAAAGAGTTTCCTAGGGTGAACACTGTTCTTCATCAAATGCAAAAGTTTCCAGGCAACACACAGATGTGGTCAAAATTTTTGAACAAAACCATATTGTCGACATTTGAATCTGAACTGAAGGATTTTGTTTCAACTGCGGTTTCATTTTACTTCTTATTGTTCCAAATTCAGCCTCAGGTTAATCTGTGCAGGTGCTGTCTGTCATTAAATATTGCACTGTCATGGCTTGGCTTTTAGTGAATGAAATGTTTTGATGTCAGCATAAAGCATTTCAATCAGCCATTCTGACATTTTCAACTAAAAAAATACATATCCAAATTTGTCCCCTGTAAAATATTTCCAAATTTTTCCTGCTCCTTCCATTTAGTGACAGACACAAATTCCACAGAGGTTCAATAATGCATCTCCTCCATTCCTCTAGTTCCCATGTGCTGCTCTATTTGCTCATCCCAGGGTTGCTGGGAGCAACCTGATCTAGTTGGGGGTGTCCCTGCTTCTTGCAGGGGGGTTGGACTAGATGACCTATGAGAGTCCCTTCCAATTCTGATCATTCTGTGATTCTATGATTAGATTCTGCCTCATACATGAGCTGGTGTAACACCATCCCCCCCAGACATGACTTGCAAGGGGGGAGGCAGCCTGCCCCAGTGCTCTCCAGTAACGCCTTGCCCAGCTCTCCCCCATCTCAGCAGCTTTTGCCCCCATGCAGGTAGAAGTCACTCACTGCCTGTCACCATACAGCTGCCAGGTCCTTCCTCTGGCTTCTTGCCAGCCAGAGAACTGACAGGGATAACCTTGTGCTGCCAGATTCCCTCAGTGGGAAAGGAACCAGCGTGTTTACACACACTTCTGGTCCATTACAGGCCTTTTCCTGCCCACCAGCCTGAGGCTCTGCCATCTCCTTGCAGTGGGACTGAAAGTAAATGGAGTGGGGCTGGAGGTGGTGGGCACCAGGTCTCAGGGGTTCCCCAACAGCCCAGGGGGTCAGAAGTTGGCACTGCAGGGAGGATGCGTGAGGTGAAGAGAAGCAGGACAGAGGCAGCTGCAGATCCAGATGTGCAGGGCTCTCGTGTGGACAAATTAACCATGGGCACCTTGGAGAGGGTCCAGCAGGGCTTTTGGCTCTCAAGCAGAGGTGGAAGTCAATATTCATAGAATCATAGAATGGCCAGAGTTGGAAGGGACACCCAGAGGTCATCTAGTCCAACCCCCATCCCTACTCTTGGCTGAGCACCCCACACCTTCCTTTGTCCTCTGCTGTCAAGGGAGTCTCCTTTGCTTGGCAGATCCTGGGATGAAATGGAATTCACTGGAAGCCCTGACCTAGCAGAGGGTTTCTAAAAGTTATTTCTTCTTCTTCTTCTCCCATCAGCCATTCCCATGCGCTATTCTGTGAAACCCCTTTCTGCTCCCATGTGTGGAGGGCACACAACATGGTGCAGAGCCCAGGTGGCTTTGGAGGAACTGAACTGGATACCCAGAGCAGCATGAGAGCTGTGCTTGCTGCAGGTCAGACTTCTGAAGACCTGCTGGTGCAGGGATGGGTTTAATCTCAGCCTGGCAAACTGGCCTTGGCTGAGTCTTTATTCTTGAAACATCGTGGAGATCTCGGATAGGGCCTACACATGGAGGATGATCTGAGATGACTGATCTGTTTTCAAACGTGGAGTGGTGGGAGTAGAAACACGTTCTGCTCTTGCTTATTGCAATGAGATGGGATTGGAGCTGGGCTGGTGCCTTCAGATATGGTGTAATGCAAATAGCTCTCACTGCTTTGATCTCTTTATCTTCCCTTTCTCCTTTTCTTTATGGAGACTACCTTTAGTGTAGCTTTCAACCTGCAGGCTTTTAGGAAAAAATTTCTGATGGCTCTATGGCTCCAAGTACCACTCTATCACCAGCCCCAGCATTACCCCAGGCATTTTGTGGTGACCTCGGAGATTTCACGATAAAGGGGGAAGGAGATAACAAGAACCTTTATGAATCACTCCAGTATAATCTGAAGAATTTCTAAAACCATCACTTATTGCCTTTGGGCTTCTTTTCTGAAGGTGGTGCAATTGTGCATTTTTCACTGGAAGCTAATGAGAGTGGCCAGGAGATAGGTAGAACGTGGCTGATCTCCTCTTGATTTCAGAGACAAGAGTGTTTCATGTCTTGCAAGAACAGGCCCAGTGTTGGACCTTTCAAGGATGAGGATGGGAATATTGGTCTGGTTTGTACAGTTGCCCCAGAAATCAGGCTGATGGACAGGGAGTCCTTAATGCAGTAATTGTGCAATTAATTAATTAAGAGGATACCAGGTCATTAGCATCTCCCCACAATCATAAAAAATTCTGCTCAACTACTTGAGTGTAAGGAAGGTCTTTTATGGTCCAGGAATCCATGTGTACAGCACCAACACTGGGAGGAGTTAGGTTGAGTTTCTGCTGGGGAGAGGGCAAATTAGTATCCTGAACATCTTGAAAAATGGAAAAAAGTTGTGAAGTAGAGCAATCTGGGGCTGGAGAAGATAGACACCATTTGGGATTCTTAGAAGCTTCCTGTAGGCTCAAAACCTGAGGACAGCAGTCAGATACGTTCTTTGAGGTGACCTTGGCTCCTTACAAAAGAGAAGCACAGGGACCATGTCCCCAAATGCCTCTGGAAAGAGGGTGTAGTGAGGGACAGTTGGTCTCTTCTCCCCAGAACAAGAGGAAATGGTCTCAAGTTGCATCACAGGAGGTTCAGATTGGGTTTTAGGAAAAGTTGCTTCACTTTCTTCTGGAAGAGTGGTCATGCATTGGGACAGGCTGCTCACAGCAGCGGTGGAGTCACGATCCCTGAAGGGGTTCAAAACACGTGTAGAAGTGGCACTCCAAGACACAGTTTAGTTGACATGGTGGTGTTGGACAGTTGGCCTTGGAGATCTTAGAGCTTCACTTTTGACCTAAGAGCACACAATTCTATAAGGTGCTGCAAGTGCCTTCAGCAGAGCTGGACAGTCTGCTGGGACCGCGCTGCTCCCCGCAGGGACACCCATGGCTCCAAGTTTCACATCCCCACCAGTGTGCAGCCCGCACTCCACCTGCCTGAGCAGTTGTGCCAGAGATAAATTCCTTTGATTTGAAGGTTCAGAAGATCCCAGGACTGAAACACAGTGGTAACCACCCCGTAGCACCCGCAGGGAGTGTGGCAGACAGTCCTACCGGGGCACCCAACGCGCGGCGTGTGTCACATCGCTTTTTGGTGAGGAAGATCAGGTAATCAGTGAATAATCAAAGGGGTTTTTTTCATGAAAGAAGGTGACATCAAAGCAAATAATTTCAGGAACCCCTCGAGGGCCAGAGGAGTTGTAAGGTCTGAGGCTGAATCACATGAGCTCAGCTTCCATGAACTGTGTCTCAGTTTTCCTGCAGGTACAAGTTAGAAACGCTTACGATAAATGTTTAGAATTAGTTGGGGAAGGGGGTGGGGGGGATGTTAAATCACACTAATTACAGCCATGATGGCTTTGGTGCAGTGCCATTTGACAGCATAGGTAGTTTCAACACCTAGTGAAAAAGCCTTAAAAGACATTACTGGGGGTGATACCAGAACAGTTTCAGTCCCAGGAGCAGTGGAGTGGTCCTCCTTGCTGCCAGCATTTCAGGCCACAGCCACACAATGCTTTGACATCCAAAGGTTTCCTGTGTTTATTTGACAGTGTCCCGAGAGGACAGACAGGCCAGTCACTGGGGAAAGAGGAACAGGGAGCACTGGGATGGGAGAGGGATGGATTGTCCCAGCACACCACTGCTGTGTGGTGTTGGGAATGCAGAGGGAAGAGTCTGCACAGTTCCCCTGCTCATTGCAAGCCTGGGTGAAGTGTCAGGACCCCATTTCCTCTCCTACATTTCTAATTCCTTTTAGAGTTTAAGGGTCTTTGAGATCTTAATCACGTTCTTTGTGCATAATGCCTGCTAGGGTAGGGTCCCAGCTTTGTAGTGCTCTCTCCAGTGCAAATGACAGTAGCCATGCTTAGCTGTGAGTGTCCCAACATTTGTTTGACTCTGCTGGGGGCTCCTCACTCCAAAGAAAGAGCTATTTTTGGAAAGTCAAAATCATTGACAAAGCTGAGAAGGATCAGAGGAGTCCTTAACACATTTACTCCATGAATCCCTACTCCTTCTGCCAGATGTAGTTTAAAAACAAATAATCCAAGTTTCAAATATTATGGGTTCCTTATAAAATTAACTCAATGATTGAAGTAACCACCCCTAAACCCTTGAGCAGATGAGCAGCTTCTCTGACTACTCTGAGAGGAAGCATTTCCACCGTTGCATGCACTGAGGATGTACATAACACAAGGAGCCTTACTAAGAGGAAAAGCACGAGCTTGGGAAAACACAGCAACAAGTCAACAACAACTTCACATGAGTAATGAGTCAAATATTTACTCCCACAACACTTCAGGCAAGAATCCTCTGCCTCAGCTTTCACACAAGCATGGACAGCCTGTGGAGAAACCTTTTGTATCTTTGTGGCTAACAAAATCATTGGGTCTAGGACTGTGCTTGAGAAGTTCATTTCCAGCCCTTGGAGGAACTTGTTCTTCCTTCACACCATCTGGCCTTGCACTGACCAGTCTGTGCTGTCTTCATACCGTGAAGGAAGACCACCACACCAAGCCAGGTGTGATGTCTGCTGCTCTGGAGGAGCTGGTGTGAGGTCCCTATGAGATATCATAGTTAGCAGCAAAGCTGAGCTGTTGGCACAATATTTGTCTTGCTGCCCATTATCTAGCAGATCACTACCAGGGTTTGCACTATGGGAAACCCCCTTTTCAGTATCATGAGTGTAGATATGTTGCACTCAAGTCCTGAAGAACTCCAAACCACCAGAGCATCCAAACACCCAAGACATCAGTGAGTTTTATGGAGAACAACCCAAAATATTCCCATGTAACAGCCTTGGAAATCAGGGCTGGATTTTTCCACACTGCCCCAAGAGATGTTGGGAGAGACCCCCTTCCCTCAGACCTGCTCACCACCAGGGCTGCAAGAGGGCATTTGGAGAACAGAGGTGGAGCTTTGAGGCTATCAGAGTGATGGGATGATGCTGTATCTTCTCTGCCTTTGGAAGATTTCTACAGAAACCAGTGTGCTTTGTTCCTCTTCAGGGTGTGGATCAAGAGGGGGGGTAGGGGGAAAGAAGGAGTCAGAGAACTTTGACCTCCCCAATGCCACCAGCAACATACTGCCATGCTGCAGGGTAGGACTGATGCTGAGGGTGAGCCCTGCCTGCCCAGGGGGGCAGAGCTGGGGTCTGTCCCCATCATCCCTGGGAACAGGCTGGGCACACAAACTGCAGCTCAGTGAGGTTTGAAGTGTCTCCTGTGGTGGGCAAGGACTATTCCCTACACTGCCACAGGAGGCACCTTCAGGAATTTGCCTCAGAGTTTCAGGATCTTGGATGTTTCAGATCTGTGTTTTGTTTCCTGGCTTTTCATTTTACGTTATTTTTCATTATTTTTTACATTGTTTCACAACATGTCAAAACATCAGACTGATTCATTACAACATAAACAGGAGACACTTTGATGTAGGAAAAAAAGATATTTTAATGGGTGCTAAGTAGCAACTGCCCTTAGGGATTTAAAAATAAAAATAGAAGCAGCACAAAATAATATTTTAACCCTTCGATTGCATCCTGGGATCATCCAAATGCTGAATGCAGTGTTGCACACAGATCAATGCAGGCAATAACTTCATTTTTGCATTCATTCTGAAAAGAGAATTTTGAATTCTCATAGGTCTTTTGGGGATTTTTATGACACTTCTTTGGAGACAAGAAAGTTACAAAGAAAAATCTCAAACTTTGCCAGGATTATCTTCAGGATGCTGAAACTCTGAGGCTCATGACACTGCGCTGTTTTGCTCCCTATGTAACAGCAACTCCCTAATGTGTGAGGGGCTGAAGACTCAGCAGACCCCTTGGGTCACAGCACAGTCTCCTCTGGGAGGGCCTGTCAGACCCTGAGCAGACAGGGCACAAACCTTCAGCTGGAGATGGCAAAGACTGAGACAAGCACAATCAGACAGAGTCCTCCCACCCCATAAACTCAGAGCGTGTCAACCACAGCACCAACCTCCATCCCTCATTCCTGGCGTTGCTCTCTGGTTTTTCCAGTTTAAAGCAGGCCTGTCCAATGGGATGTACCTCCCCTCCATGGCTCGTGCTTGCCTCAAAAGCATCTGTCCACTGGAAAAGCTCCCTGTGGTGTCTGGCATCGGTGGTGGTCACAGAGAAATACTTGTGGGCCCAAGGACATAGTGTGCTATTCCAGCGTCACTGGGCCTCCTGTTCCCTCCACAAGAGCTGTGACACACTCTAACTGCCTGCACTGTTTGGAAATGTCCTAATTTGCTCCATGTCCTGGCAAAGCTCAGACCACCCTGAAGGAGCAAGTGTCTCTCTCTGGTGACTCCTCTCCATCCCTTTGCAGGCAGAGCTTGGGCTGTCGTAAAACACTAATCCTGAGCTGCTGTTTGCTCGGCGTCTCTTGTAGCAGAGAGAGGACACAGAGCCTGGCATTGGGGTTTGTTCTGGGCCAACCACTGTGTGACTCATCAGAGGCTTCTGTCTTTCTTCCCACCAGAGATCTGAGCATGAACAACATTAGCCAGCTCCAGCCCAGCACCCTCCGTCACCTGCGCTTCCTGGAGGAGCTGTAAGTATGGAGCGGCCGCACTGGGATGAGCACGGTTGGGGTGATGGTGGGGCACTGGAGAGGTGCCTGTGGTGCTGGCAGCGACCTCCAACGTTGTCACTGTGGCCACAGGCTGGGATAGGAGGAGGCTGCATGCTAGGAAAAGGTCTACTTACTACTGTAGTTCAGGGGGTTGACTGAGGTCGTTACTGTTGGGCTGAGGTGGTGCATAAGCCAAGAGCCAAAATAAGAGGACACGATTCATTATGCAAAAATCAACGCTGCACCCTGGAGCAGAGCCATCACACAGGCACCTTCATTCACCTTCTGCATACAGTGCCTGCCTCACAGCCTCCTGAAGTCCAGAGACTCATGAGCTGCTGGGCACTTCGCAGTTCAGATGGCAACGAGCCTGGGAAATCAAAGTGGAATAACTGTGTCTCAGAGGCCGAGGTGTCCCACTGTGTGCTGTGGCCATGGCACACTCAGGCACAGCTGCAATCCCAATCCCCAGGGATGAACATGTGGCTGTGTGTCAGTGAAGGAGTGAACCCACTTCCAAAAGTGTATAAAATTAGCTGTTGGCATTAGGGATCACTGGAATCCCCTGGGAGTCCCAAAAACGGGACCCTGGGGGACAGAATACTGAGGTTGGCCATTTCTGCATGGGTAAATTGCACCTGTATTGTCTTATTCCACCTGACCATGAGAAATACCTTGGGTGTTACTGTCATGCTATTGCTACTTGAAGCACAACAGCTTCTGCTGGAAAAACACAGTGTCTTGAAAACATTATTATTACATTGCATGAAATACTAATATTAATGCTGCATTCAATGTATGTGTTTTAAACTTGCTGTGTATGTAACACTTACTACAGCTTAATCTAAGAGGGAGGGAGATTTAGATTGGAGATTAGGAAAAAGTTCTTTGCTGTGAGAGTGGTGGAGCACTGAAACAGGTTGCCCAGGGAGGTGGTGGATGCCCCTGGATCCCTGGAGACGTTCAAGGCCAGGTTGGATGAGGCCCTGAGCAACCTGATCTAGTTGGGGGTGTCCCTGCTTCTTGCAGGGGGGTTGGACTGGATGACCTCTGGGAGTCCCTTCCAACCCTGATCATTCTATGATTCTGTGATTCTAAGTGAAACACTTTGATGCTACTGAATCAGTTCTTGCAGCCACCACCAAACATGGCATCAACAATTAAAAAATGGCATTTTCCAAGATGTCAGGATTTCCTAAAGGCAGGTGTTTGCACTATCCTGAAAGGAGGCAATTTCACCTCCCAGATGTACTGGCCCACATGTTCTGCAAGTGGAACAACCCTGAATCATGAGCATCCAGTACTACAGTGTAACACCAGTGATGTGCACAGGCTGTGGTGCTGACCTGTCTGAACTCCTTACTGACATGAGCCTCTGCACCGTGTGACAGTGTGACATGTCCAGGCACCACTGCCAAGAGCAGAAAGGCCTGTCCATGCACTTCCAGAAGTTTGCAGGTGAGTGTACACACCTGTGTGGACACACATATACAAATTCATTTCTCTGCCCACTCAGTCTTGACTCAATAGAGCAGGCAAGACACCAGTGGCCATTATTCCTACAACAGGTCAGCTCTCATAATTATCAAATCATACTACAGGTTTCTAACTGCAAATTGTCTTGCAACTTGTCTTCATCTGTCTGTAGTTTCTATTCACCAGATTTGTATGGAGCCCATTTATCCAAATTAAGCATTGATGGACTGAACAGGAGTAATTTTTTCTTCCTTCCTTAATTTTGGAGCTTGAGCTCCCCACAAAGGTGGATTTTTCAATATTTTGCATCCATCTTGTGCCCTTTCTCTTTCCATTTTGTCAGCATCTGTGTTCAGGTGTGGACACCCAAAGCACTCTCTGGGGGATAGTACAGCTTTTCAGACACAGAGCACATACTCTGTGTAAACAATTAACGGTTGTCTTGCTGCAAGCAATCACCTCCTGATTGCATGTCATGTACAAACAGAGCAGTCTCAACCAGCAATGAATAAATATTCAGAGGCTCCAAAAGAACCACCTTCCCACAGCCAAAAATAATTATGAATGACACAGAAGAGGAAAAAATTAAACAGGAAAATCTGAAAAATAATTGGATGTTGTTGGAGAATATTTTGCTAGAGCTTCAAAATGCCACAAGTTCTCATTTGGAAAGCAAAGGTATTTTGACTAGGAAAAAAACATCACAGGAAAAGAAATGGAAACTAAGGTGTTATATGTGTGCAAACCCAAGGTCCTATTTGTATTTGATGGCAATAAGACAGTAATCTTATTTATGGAAATCAAGAAATTTATATGAAATCAAGCAAGGAAGGAATTTGATATATTATCAGGAATTAAAAGTGACTATTTCAACAGTATTATCTAGATGGGGACAGTGTCTACATTATTTATAAGGCTGTCATCAACCAGTAATGCAACTTGCCTGGCATTTCCCCTGCTCTTTTCACTTATATCTACCAAATTTTCATCCCAAGACATTACATCAGGGCCATGATGTTCAGGATGGGAATCAAGGAAACAAATGCTGCCTTTTTACACGCCCTCAAAAGAGGTTTGGTCAAGTTTTACAGCTCCAACCTCTGCAGATTTCATCTGCCCAGGACATACACCCTTCAGTCTGCTGAGGTGGTGGGTAGCACATGAGATGAAGCCTTCCATGGAAGACCTGTCCATAAGTGAGTGAAGACCAGAAAACCCTTCTGAGCAACTAGGGACAACCTAAGTATCTCAGTGTTCCTGCCTCCTGAGGAGGAGGAGGAGGACCTGCCTGCCTCCCTGCCCTCCAGGCAGAGAAGGGCTGACAATGAAGATGATGCTGCTGCAGCTCATCCTTGCTGCAAGTGCCCATCTTCAGTTAGATGGAAACCTTTCAGCAGGTTTCTCATCTCTAGATAGTTCAGGTGGCCTTAAGTGAGGTGGCTCCAGCCTGCCTCATATGCTGTTATGTTCCCTGTTATGTTCTTGATAAACTGGGTGTGTAACAGGCTGGAGCAACTGAAGATAAAAGTTGAAGAGAAAATGGTATTTCAAAGGGTGTTTGCTTTATTGAAAAGGTAGTTTTAAAAAGGTGCTTGGACATTTTGAAAAAAAATAATAATCACAGGTTCCTCAGTCAAAACTATTTGCCAAATTCCACACATATTTTCAAATCTCCTTTTCAGGTTCCCTGTAAACTTTATATTTTAGTGACATTTTAGCCTTGGTCTAATGTGCATAAACAGCCCAGGAAGTCCTGACACCCTGGCCCTGCAATATGTGTGAATGTGAGCTGTAACCCTCATTTTCTTTGGCAGTCAAAGTCCACGTTCCTCTTTCTCCTCCACAAGCTTTTCACAGTTCCTCTCTCCTGCTCTGATCTCTTGTTAGATGTAGTCCCAGTGGACAAGGGTCAGAGCAACTTGAAGATGAGCTGGTGTTTCACCCTTATTATGATTCTTTCTCTTTCTGTGCCTCTACTTTAGAACCATCTCCCATCTCCTTGTGAAGTTTCACAAAAGTCAGATTGGAGTCAAGGCTCAGCTTGTGCATGGAGCTGGGGTTCAACCAAGGAACAGGAAAAATGGGAAGGGGAAAGAAAGCTGCAAAAATGTGCATATGAAGCACATGTGTCCTGTGGACACTTGAGGACAAAAGTGCCTTGTAGCACATTCTTCAGGCTGCTGTGGAGCCCTTTGGCCCCAGGTGACTGGATCTGCATGAGCCCTAAGCGTGTCAGGCCTTTACATTGTGTGGGAGCACAAGGGAGAGCAGGGTGGCACATGAGGGTCTTGAGGACAGCAAAGCCATCGCCATCCAGGCTGTGACCCATGGGACACAATTCCCATCCAGGCTGTGACCCATGGGACACAATTCCCATCCAGGCTGTGACCCATGGGGCATTTCTGCATAGACTCAGGTTCCCTGTGGAGATCAACCAGCCGCATCACACAAGGGACAGGCGGCAACGCTGTGCCACAGCCAAGGACACCAGAACTGCTGCAGCTCTAACTGCTTACTCACTGTGTGGTCCCAGTAAAGTGATTTTCCCTGCCAGTGCCTCTATTTACCCATCCATTCAGGGATGAGAACAGCCTCTCAGGTGTGCTGGGACCTGTGAGTCATTGAAATTTACTGCTTGCTGCTCAGGAAGGTGTTGCAGATGCAATTAGCACTTGCACTCAGAGCCTGCCAACAGACCAGATTCTCCACTCTCAGCCAGCTTTAAAGAAACAATGCCACCAAGGACTGCTCTCTGGTGGCTCTCACCACTCTGCACTGACACCAGCATCCTCCAACTCCAGAAAGGGCAGAAACAGGAGCAGCTGCACCATGAGTGGGTATGGTGATGGGTCCATCCCTCCAGAGTGAGCTTCCAGTGATAGAGCTGGTCAGACCTGGGCCTCACACAGGCAGGGAGCAGCTTGGAGTTTAGTGGGACTCCTCTTTTTTTATTTCTTTCTTTTTCTCCCCCTCCCCCCACCCCTTCTTTTCTTTCTTTCTCTCTTTCTTTCTCTCTCTCTTTGGCAGCAGGAAGATTGTTTAAAGTTGCTAATAAATTCCAGTTAATGAAGCCTGAAAAGCCAGAGCTGGGAGCCAAGAGAAACAAGAGCAATCAGTACAGAAGGAATAGAAAGAGGATCTTGAAAGCCAGCCTGGGAATAATAACATGTTGAAATGTGTTCGCCGGCAAAGGCTTTGTTACCACGCTTTGAAACCAAACATGAGCACTTGGTGCCAAGAGGAGAAACTGCAGCCAAAGGCAGGTGTTCATTGCCATTCACCTCTTGCTTCGGGGCACAGCGGCAAGATCAGACCCCTTCCCAGCCACTGGCTCTTTCACCTGCCTCTTCCCAGGCCCGGAGGGCAGTAGGACTCACCGTCACAGGGAGGGCCCCCCCCCCCGCATCCGCGAAGGCTCAGCGAACCCCGGACCACGCTGCAGCCTCCCCTTGCAGGCTGCTCCCTTGCCCAGGATGCTCTTGCAATCAGAGGGGATGGAGGCCAAGAAGAAGCATAAAAGCACCATGAAGTTAAATGGAAGTGTGTCTGCTGGGAATGTGAACCCAGCAGCCCCCTCCTCCTCTCCTGAAGCAGGGAAGAACCCCTCCATCTCACACCCTGCCCATGCGGGCGCAAGGGCTGGTGGAGCCATCAGGGGTTGCAGAGCACCAGCGATGCAGCAGGGTCCTCCTGCCAAGTGCTGGAGCACCCACCACTACCCCCATCAGCTCCAAGACATCCATCTTGGAGCATCCATCTGGAAACATCCATCTTTGTGGGTATTGTCCAGCACAGGGTCTCACTCCAAGGAAATCTCATTCTTGTTAGAGGCAGTACTGCAGCAATGGTGGATTTGGGACATGACACCTTCTGGAGTGATAGCTCTGCTGAGCAAAGGGCTGCTGACACTTCTGGGCAATGTCCAAGTGTGCTGGCACCATGGTGAAAAGCATTTCCTGGAGCAGAGCAGTAACATGTCTGGACCAGGAGTAGGGTACTCCTAGGAGAGGAGCTTTAGTGGGTTTCCATGACTTAGCAGGCTGCAGAGGTCTCTGGTAGAGGGACAAATGCTTGGGGTAGGGCCATGACCTTGCTTGTCCATGACCTTGCTTTGCCATGCTGAGATTTGGAGACAGTATTCCTGCTGCCTTGGCACTACTCTCCATTTCCAGATGGCTCTAGGAACCATTCCTTGGACACCATGGTTATCCTGTGTCAGAGGAGGCACCAGGATGCAACCTGTTAGCAACAAGGGGACTAGTCCAGGACTTTCTGGTGTCCTGGTTGACACTGGTCCTTGGTAGAGTCAATGGATGGGCAAAAGCACAGTGAGGGTTGAAGGGTAATTGTTCTGATGAAGCCTTCCAAAGATCATCCCTATGCAATCTGATATGCTGTGGAGGCAGATGTGAGCTAAGATGCAGGTGGGGACAGGAGAGGTGAACTTCTAAGGGGTTCTCCATCATGCTTTTTGAAAAATTAAGACAAGTTATTGCAGGGGCACAAATGAATTCAAAATGTTATGAAAATATAGATATTTCAGTTCCTTTTCTACTCCATTTAGGCTAGGGATAGAGTTGAGAAATTGAAAAAAATCCTTGCAGGTGGGGATAGCTGGACCCAGTTTTCCTGAAAACTGTCTTCCAAAGGACCAGCTCTGTACTGGGGTACCCCAAATAGAGCACCCAGAGTGGAGACAAAAGTCAAAACTGCTCTGAAGTGGGAACAAATCTCCCCTGAAAACCTTTTCAGTTTGTACTACGGGGTGATGGAGGGAAGGTGTTCAGTGTCCTGTATTGGGTTGCTCATTAAGGAGTTGTGTCTTATTAAATCTTACTTGGCAAATGAATCCAAACTAGCTTGTGTATGAACATTAGTGTGGGTTGGAAACTGGCTTGAGGACCATAAACAAAAGAAACGAATGCCATCAATCTATCGAGTTGGAACAGGCATTTGGTGGGGGTATGGAGAGCAGAGCGAGAAACAGTCCTGCATAGTCTGATCCTCAGAGATGGAGTAAGGCCATAAAGACCACGTTAGAGACAGCTCCAGGTGATACCAGACTAGGATCAGCTGCAGATTCCTGTGTTGGGAAGGGAGGGTCCAAGCCTGGCTCTATTCTCAAGTGGGCCATGTTCTCACTTGCATGAGTTCATTGGCTTCATTCCTGGTTTGCACCAGCACAAGAACAAACTCCAGCACAACAGGGGGCCCGTGGTCCCCTATGTGCCCAGGGGATGGCACAGTCTTGGCATGATGACACTGTTTAGACAGGAACTTGAAGAGTTTAACTGGGCTCAGATTCTGCCTCGACAGGGTTAGTGCTTGAGAAATGAACCAGAGCAGGAGATCAAAGGGGGAGGCTGACACACTCAAGAAAGATCTGGCAAGGGGAAAATTCCACTGGGATATGGACACACATGTTTGTCCTGTCCTGCCAATGGGCAATGTTCCTGCCTCCTAATGTGGATGATAAGAGCATCATCCTGTTGCCTGAGCACATGACATGAGCGATCATGCCCAACAAACAGCCTCTGGGTGTGCCATGGAAGTTGTAGCATGACCAAGAAGCCCAAGATACAGGAGGGGGTGGGAGCCTGTGGTAACTGAACTGCAGCAACCAGGAGGTGGTAAACCATGAGTTTGTTCCAACTTGGAGTGTATTGGGAATGCAGATCAAAGCCTGGAGGAATGTTCCCAGAAATCACGGGAGTGGGAGAGGAGGGGGGTAGGTGTGCAGAATCTAAAATCCACTGAACACATGAGCTTTCCAAAGCAAGCCAGCAAACTCCAGCTTCCACCCTCCTCTTCCACCTGCCCCTTCTCTCATTCCTCCATCAGAGGGACTCCTCCACTTTAAACACAGAGAGTTTCCTTTCTCCCAACCCAGTCTCACGGTGTAAGCTCCAGGATGGCAGGGCTGAACCAAGTCTCCCTGTCCTAAAGAGAGACCTGAGCTGGCCTGGAGCAGAGCTCATGTGCTGTGGACAAGACAGTCACCCTGCAAGAGTAGCTCTTCTTCTCCCTGATGTGCTTAGGGCACACACACTGCTCATGGCCAGTCCTTCATTAATTTGCTTCAGCCTTCTGAAGCAAATTAAGAGCTGCTTCAGCGGAAGTCACACTGGCAGCATCACTTCAGATGTTATTGTTCCCTTTTAAAGAGAAAGGAAGGGACCGTCTCAGAGGGTTTCCTGTGGGATCTGGCTCCAGCAGATTTATTCAATATGTGCCTGTCTGCCAGGCTGGGAAGTTTCTGGGAGGTTTCAGTGTGAGGGACAGAGGGAACCAAGCACTAGGGAGAATGATGGGTGACCACAGACGGAGGAAGGGTGACACACAGGGAGTCTTCTGTGTCTTGATCCTCTTACATGCACTGGAATGGGAGCTAATGGCATGGGAGTAGGTATCTCTTCCTTCTAACAGATAGGGCACCCCAAAAGACCTACCTATTCCTGACCTGCACTCAGAGAGATGGCACAGCTCTGCTCCATTGCCTGGGACACTTGACTATTGCTCATGCAGCTCCTGTCCTGGAAGGTACAGCAAACCCCCAAAGCCAACACCTCTAGACCCTGTGTGCACATCCCTGCTATATATGCCTCCAGGAGAGAGAACCTTCAGCCTATGTGCATGAACATGGACATGCCCCACCTCCCAGCTTCTGCATGCACACAAGTGACCACACCTCGGACCCCAGAAGCACTGGCAGTTGCCTCCAGAGGTGAATTGAGTGAAGCTGGTACCTCCCTTTGTGCCTGCCCCATGGCTCAGCTTGAAGATTTACATCCTAGGGAGAGGAGCTCAGCTGCACTGGTGGTGGGAAGGAGGTAAAGGTGGAGGGAGAAGAGACAGAGGCCAGAGGTGAGCCAGGGATGTGGCACAATCTCAGTGTTGTGGGAAGGACAAGGACAGGAGCAGCAGCCACAGGGAGGCATGGCTGCCTTCCTGGGGCTGGGGAATGCCTTGTGCCTCTAAATTCACCCAGAGATGGTGCCCAGTGATACCAGGGCATCTCCCACAGAGTTGTTTTTCCACTCATGTTCTGTTTTCGTGGTGCTGTGATACCACGAGCTGGCTCAGCACGTACCCCACCGGCACACGGGGCCCCAGCCTGGGCTCCATCCAAGTTCCAAGCTCCTCTCCTGCTAATCCTGGAGGTCCCAGATCCATTTAGGGACCTGGCAAACACTCGAACACACCCAGGAAAGTGAACACAAAGGTGCGGAGCTGCCAGGAAACAAGTCGAGAGGCACATTTAACCGTGAATGCATGTGAACTGCTGCCAGCAAAGGCACGGGCACGGACAGGAGCTCCACGGAGGTGAGGACAGACAGCCCCCCACGGAGCAAGTGCACCCTGGTGGGACGGATGCTGGGAGCTGGCTGGGGATGCCTGCAGGAACACCTCCCCTCCGGGCAAGCACCCCAGCCTCCTGGACAACACTCCCTCCCGTGTGGAAATCAGCAATCAACAGGAGCAATTACCCCAAATCACAGCCCCCAAGTGACAAATAGCCCGGCCTGCCAGGCGGTTGCACGCTGCAGGGAGGCAGGTTGCAGCCTGCTCACACACATTAAAGAAAAGACCCTGCGCTGTTTATGCTGTCGGAAGCCTAATTACGGGTGCAATTTTCTCTGGATTCCCAAAGGGAGAGACAGGGAGGGAGAGAGCTTGGGCATCCACACATGCCTGCTCTGCCAGCTGTGAGTGTGGCCCCCCAGAACAGCCCAGATCCTCCCCATGACCTTTGTGGAGTCCTCAGTGCACCCCGGATTACACTGCTTATCCTCAGCACCTGTCTCCTTCGCAGATAAAACATCTAAAAGCAACGAGCTTTGTCCATCAACGTGCTTGCCAGCATCTGTGCCCAACCTGGTGGGTCTGGTTTGGTCTTTCTGGGAGAGTGAAGATGACCCTGGTCACAAATTAAGTTCTTTGTCTCCTTTGGGAGAGTCTTTGCTTAGTGATGCTGCTCTTCACTTTGTCTTCCTCTCCCATCCCCTTCACATTCATCTTCACTCATCAGCCTCCCAGGCTGCATTATCCCTATCCTTGTCCTCCCTCCTACAGTTTTCTCCAGCTATAACTCATCAGAGAACCACTTTTGACTTTTTGTTTGTTTGTTTGTTTTGGAAGCCATATGCAGATGAGCTGGATCTGTTGTGGCACCTACACATGCTGCCCATCTCTACCCCCTTCCCTGGTGTCCCCTCACAGCAGTGATACCAAACTCTTGTGTGTTGAAGGGGCTGAGGCTTAGCTGTGATCACACAGGTCACATCAGGGCCAGGATTGAGGGAGTGGAAGCAAACCAAGTGGCATTGAGTTGTGATGGACAAGTTAAAGGAGAACCTGCAGGATGCAGAAACAGACCACATGCAGACAAAGGGGACAGAGTCCCTGATTTAGGGATGGTCCTTGCAGGACCATGCATGAGCAGAACGTTGCTCTGTCCCTGCTCCATCCTCACAGAGCAAGGTCTGTAGGTTGGCCAGCACCCTTGATCAGAGGTCCTGTGCTGTAATTTCTGCGCAGGGGGTTCTCCTGCAGGTACCCAGGGAATGACCTGAGTTGTGAGCTGAGTTACTGATGCTGAAAACCCTGGATTCAGGTCTAGTGGGAGTAATAAGCTGTTATTTCTTCTGCCTGTTCCCCAGGCTGTAAGAGCAGATGATAGGCAAAGGTTGCCCAAGTGTGTGACCATGGCTCAGGGGTTGCAGCCTCCCCCCCAGAGGAACTGTGGTGAATTGTTAAACCTCTGCAGACAGGGGACTGTCACGACGAGGATGCTGACACATGACTGGCTCTTGTTTTCACTGCAGACGCCTCTCTGGAAACCAGATCTCCAAGATCCCAGGGGAAGCTTTCTCTGGCCTCTACAGCCTGAAGATTCTGTAAGTAACTCTCTCCCCTCTGCAGAGCCACCACCACACCCCACCTCCCCCATTCCCTTGATCCCTCCCACAGAGGGAGATGCCAAGTGTGGTGTCAGTTGTTCAACCCATGCTGGGTAACGTGCCCCTCAGTGAGTGGGGACTCATGTCCCACCCCCAGGAACACCTGCTCCCCTTCTCTGCTTCCTCACTGCTACTACAGCCAGGCATGAGCATGTCACCTCCAGTGCACAGCCCTCCAATGTGCCACAGGAGAATCTGCAGATGTTCATATTCTGCATAAAACCCACTAAAGGCTCTAATGTGGTACCTCCCAGATGTGGGTTCAGATCCCAAACTGGCCCCATCTACTCTGCTGCAGTCTTGGGGCTGGGTGGAAGCAACACAAAGGTCCAGATATCTTCACTCTGGCAGGCTCCATGGAAAGCTCCTGTGCTTTGCCCACCTCAGAAACCTCTTTACAACCAGCTTGTCCTTGCTGCAAAGTTCTGCATGGACCAAAGACCTTCTGTGGGGCTCTGGAGTGACCTGCCTGTGGGAAGGGTGGGATCTTCGGGCAGTTTGACCAGCCTGAGCCCAGCCTGACCACAAGGGTGATGGGCCACATGCAGCAGACCACCAGGCCATGCCTGGGGACTGCCAGCCCCGGGCAAGGAAAGCCTCTGGGGACACTGAGGACAGGCCACCCATCTCTGACTGTCCAGTGAGGAAGATCTAAGTGACAAATGTTACCAACAAGTTCCTCCCCAGAGCATTTTCCTACAGGCCCAGGTCTCTGCTTGTGCAGTCACCCTTGGTTTTGTATCTGTGTCCCAGTCCCTCAGGGTCTGTGCAGGGTATAGAGGTGTGTGTCCCTTTCTTGCTTTCAGGAACCATCTTAAAAATCTCCTGCAATAAACATTTCATCCCCAAGGGGATGTTTTGAACTCAGCCACAATGTGAAATTGTTGTAGCTGGTCCAGTTTATACAGAGTGAGCAGGTACAAACCTGCTCCCAGGATTAGAGAGCGTAGGGCTGTTTACTACGTCTTCTGAAGATGTAAAGTATGAATCCTGCCCTAAATCTCAGGGCTTAGAGATTTATCCATCCCCTGCATTAGGCAACAAATCAAAGGAACTGAGGAAAAAAACCGCAGCTCTCCCACCCAATTTCAACAAGAAAGTTCTACTCCAGGAACATGGGAGCTTTTAAAGCCGCTTTTGATCAATTTCTATTTGTGTCAGGCCCAGGTAACATCTGATGAGGAGTGCGGGAGCGATGCCTCCCTTCCGGAGCCAGCACTGGCAGCAGCGAGAGGAACATGTTCTCTCTGGCCCACCACACACATGCAGACAGGCTCATGGACACCTGTCGTGCCTCACCAGGAGGGACACTTTCAGGGGTGACCTCATGGTGAAGCTTGAAATGTCAGAGCATTTCTAGATGGGAGATGGTTGCATGGAGAAGCTTGCTCCAGGCTGTCCTGGGAGAGCTGGTGGCTTCGTGCAGCCTTGCTCTCAGACAGACGGTGTCCAGTGACACAGGGTGGCACTTGGGCTGGCATACCAACCCCTCTGGATGCAGCCCTGACTTAAATTCACTTTAGCTCCCCCACCTTTCACATGGAGGGATGCAGAGGACTCCAAGCTCCAGGGCCAGGGAAGGAAGGGTTGATGCTCACGATGACCAGGCCCTGCCATCGGCCTCGTATTTAAAGAAATTCCTGTTTCCTGAAAGCAGGGGGAACTGCCAGCCCTCATTTCACTGGGAACATCACACTTTTCAGAAACCCTGATGCTTTCCTGGCTTGTTTGCAGGAGTATGTTGGGATGTCATGTGCTGTTGCTGTAGGAGATGCTCTAACTGTTTTCTGTGACAATACCGTGGGCTCCACAGGAGCGAGGTCACTGGGAGACACAGTTGTGGATCCCTGCACCCTCCAGAAGCAACAGTCATTCACAGTCATCTCTTCCACTTGGAACTTGTGACTCTTCTTGCTGAAGAGTCATGGGCCTCTCTGTGTCCTGAGGACAGGAGTGTGAGTGCAGGGTGCCTTCCACTGCAGCACGACAGCCTCGATGGCAGCAACAATAAAATCACCCAAAGCTCCTGTAGGGAAAGGAAATATTATTGACATTTTACTGGCTGGAAAAACCAAGGCAGGAACAGAGCTTGGAACCATGGTGTCTCTTCCCAGCTGGTCACAGAGCACCTTGCACCTTCCCTCAGAGTCAGGGGAGCTCATCCAGGTGAACAGACAGATGTCACACACAGAGGGACCAAAATAACCCCTGGGGGTCCTGGTCCTGGACATGGTTTTGTTTCTGTAGCCAAGGTGTGCTGAGGGATAAAACAGAGGTTTATACAGCCCATCAAAGTAGAAAAACAAATGGCTTTATTTTAAAACAGTGAGAAAGTTCAGGGGTCTGATGATGAACTAAAGGAAGAGTGAGTCAACTGAGATTACTTAACCTGAAGGAGAGGTGAATGAGGATGGGCATAAACCTCAAGCAGCTGCTGCAGTAAGGAAGAACTTATGTATTGTCCATGTCTGAAGGCAGGACTAGCAGTTTTTGCAGATGGCACCAGGCATAGTCAGAACAGATGCACCTACAGATGTGGATGCTGTGTCCCAGGTTGGCTGAGGTTCCACAGGTGACAGACATGGCTGCAGTTGGGAATGGCTGCCCCAAACATGACCCCCTGAAGCCTGCAGGTATTCAGGAGCTCACTCACAGCAGGACCAGAGATCTTACCTCTGGTGGCAGGGGTGTCTCTCAAGGACACAAGCTGGTAGAAAGTCCTATAATTTAATTTTAATGTGCTAATTGTGGTCATGTGGATATCCATAAGAAAATTCTCACATGCATCTTGGGCTGTCAAGGGGCCTGGTGCTTTCCCAGTCTATCCAGAGAATGAGCTTATGTTTAAAAAGGGATGGGAAACACCCTAGGAACTCCTCCACAAACCTGCCTGTGCAGATGGTCCTCTCCCTGCCCTCAGAGTGAATCCCAGAGCTACTGGAAGCATGACCAGATTCTTGGCTCTGCCTCCTCCAGTTGCTTCACTGCTCAAAAACCACCTGGAAAGTGGCCATGAAGATAGGCCTGTGCAGAAACCAGGCAGGGGTACACCCGGGGAAGCAGCTGTGTGGAGACTTGGGAGAGAGCAGGGGAAGAGCCAGGCTGCCCCACTACCAATAAACCTTCATGACACAGGGAGACATGCTGAGGTCTTCATGGACAGAGCCATGAGCCAGGCCCCAGGTGAAGGCAAGGTGAGACGTGTCTTCCTCAGCTGTCTTGAGAGCCGACAGTCAGCAAGGGATGCTCAGCAGAGGTAGCTGGTGCCCTGAGTCTCAATTGATGGGCACATCCCTTTAAAACTGTCCCTCTCCCGGGGCTCTGCTCTGCAGCATGGCCAACCCACACTGTCCCCATGGGGGTGGATGCCCCTGGCTCTGTGCTGCTCTGCACAGACTCATTAGAAAACAGTTCCATAGGCTGGATTGGCTCCTCTGTCAAGGTCCTTCCCTTGCAAAAGTAACTCCCTAGTCCATGGTCTCCCAGCCTTGGAGCTTTCCAGGGTGCCAGAAGATGCTGCTTAACCAGTCTCTGCAGAACTGGAAACTTCCCCATCCTTCCAGACCTCCTTGTGAGCTGCCTGGATGACCCTCACCTCTGAGTGCCCTGCCTGGAGCTCCATCAGCCTGAGAGCACCCATCCCAGCTGGCCATACAGTTGGAGTGCTGCCATGGCTTCACACCACATCCCACCCTTCCACACACAACCCTCTTCAAACACTCTGCTGCACAGGCAGGTTTGCCAGGCCTCTTATTTTCCTGGCTGAAGCTGCAGCAGCAGCAGGGAGGAATCCCACACCAAACCCAAGTCCAACCACAACCTGAGCCTGCCTCGCCCCAGAACGTGGAGGGCAAAATGCCTGGGTGCATCCCCTTGGCTGCAGACCCTGCAGCCAGCTGGGGTGGCCCACCCCACCTCTCTGTTCCCCAACAAGCCTGGACCAGCCTGCGTGGGCACGTGTACCCAGCGCTGCCCCCGGCCTGTGGCGTGAGGGCTGCCCAGCACCTGCCTGCACAAGCGTGTTGACCCAGTGCTGCCAGCAGCTGCTCCCACCCACACACTGCCCTGGTGATGCCCATGGCTGGTCTCCATCAACAGGTAGGCTGGGGTGAGCCTGACAAGTGTGGCCTTGTTGTGCAGAGACCCCATCTCCTGGCTGGGGGGACCCTACCCAGTGGCCACCCCCACTGGTCCCTCTATCTCTTCCCTCCTGAGCTGTAACTGCAGCATCACATGTGGTCCAGGACAGGTGCTGACTAGTTGGTTTCTGAAGAGACACCAGCAAAAAAAAATCAGCAAAAAAGCCATGTTGCCCCAGGATGACAGGTCTGCAGGTGGCTTTGGACACTTCAGGAATCCCAAGACAGACTCTGAGACGAAAGGAATGGTGTGGCAAATCCAAGAGACGCTCCCATGGGGAGGGAAGAGGATCATGCAGAGGTTGGAATGTCTTTAATCCCTGTGCACAGGCTCCAGGCACAGTTGCCTCAAGCAATAACAGCCCTTTGACTGTGGTGGCTGAGTCACTTCAGCCTCCCAAGATGGGGACAATTCATCATGCACAGGCCTGTACCTCTGAGGGCTCTAAGTCTGCTGAGACTGTCTTGTGCAAGGATCCTGGTGTGATGGGACCTGATCCCAGGATTTTTCTGGTTGTTCAGGAGTGGTCTCTGCCAAAAAACCAACCCTTCTTCAGAAAATAAACCATGACCTCTGAAGAGCTGTGAGTTATGCTGGTCCCAGTCAGACTGCTCTGGAAAGTATGTTGAGTGTCCACGTCTGCCAGTGTCACAGAATCACAGAATGATCAGGGTTGGAAGTGACTCCCAGAGGTCATCCAGTCCAACCCCCCTGCAACAAGAAGCAGGGACACCCCCAACTAGATCACGTTGCTCAGGACCTCATCCAACCTGGCCTTGAACGTCTCCAGGGATCCAGGGGCATCCACCACCTCCCTGGGCAACCTGTTCCAGTGCTCCACCACTCTCACAGCAAAGAACTTTTTCCTCATCTCCAATCTAAATCTCCCTCCCTCTATTTTGAACCCTTTATCACCCCTTGTCCTGTCACAACAGGCCCTACTGAACAGCCTCTCCCCATCTTTCTTGTAGGCCCCCTTGAGGTCCTGGCAGAGCGCTGGAAGGTCTCCCCGGAGCCTCCTCTTCTCCAGGCTCAACAGCCCCAACTCTCTCAGCCTGTCCTCAAAGGAAAGGTGCTCCAGCCCCTTGATCATCTTTGTGGCCTCCTCTGGACCCTCTCCAGCAAGTTCTAGTGTGACCAGTGCCAACCAGAAGCGACCACTGTCCAGACCTGGTTTTGAGCACTTGCTGCCTGAATGGTCTTTGCTTGTCATTCGTCAATGTTCTCTGCTTGTCCAGGAGGCCTGGTTCAGCATTTGATGGTGGCTCATCAATGAGCACCATCCTGTAGGACTTTACTCATTGATAGAACTCCTTGTAACAGAAAACTGTGGTCAGAAATAGAGAAACTGCACCAACCAGAGTGGGCATAAGGCTGAGTAGGTGGTGACATTGCTCCATGGACACAAGAAGCCATGGTCTGACTGAGGTTGTCTCCAGGCAGTGAGAAACAGCAGCTTTCAGTAGGGAAAGGTAATGAAGTCCAGGAATTTTGTTGGAATTGGAGCCAGGAGCTGAAATAGATGCTGAAGGAGAAAAACTAGGGCCAGTGTGGTCTGGGGTCTTGTGGACTGAGGTCCATGTTCACAGACTGCCTCAGTCAATCACCTGCTGCATAGCAGATCCCTGCACCATCCTCCTGGTCACACCCAGGGGTGCAGCTTCCTTTCCCAGGGGACCATGAATGCAGGGAGGGGACAGGGCATGCCTGAGGCTTTCAGGGACATGAAGCCAGGAGATGGCTGGCTTGCAGAATTGTTCCCTCTTTGCAATGCTCTTCACCAAAGTCACCCAGTGACTCCTTAATGCAGAGTGCTTCAGCTGGCCTTGGAGCTGGCCTGGAGCCCAGGACTTCAGCTGTGGGTGCTCTCCTTAGTGAACTACTTCCTCCATCCTTTACAAGAGCAGCAACCCCAAAGGGGAAATGCCACCACTTAGAGAGGGACCCTGTGACCTTATCCCAGCTCTCCATGTCTCCTGCTGTCCTCTGAGCCCTTTTGCCATACTCTTTTTGTAGTGATGCCTGGTCACCCCAGTACAGAGCAGCCCCAGGACATAGATGTCACACCAAGGAGATGTGTTTCTGCTGCTGTGTAGGGACCTCCTTGACATCATCACCCAGGTTTTGGTACAAGTATTTGAGATCTTGCCAAAATCATGCTAGATGTTATTGTTGAAAGGACCTGTTATGATAAAAAAAAAGCAAAAATGGTTTAACATGACATATAAGGATTGACTGATAAGTGACATGGGGTTGTCCTTAATACCAGACTGTAGGAAAAGCCACCCTGGGGCATGCAGAGGTAAATGCAGTGTGTCTTTTCCTGCCCAAACCTGAGCTCCCAGTAAGCAGAGCTGGAGCTCTCCAAGCTTGAAGCTGAATGAAGGATTTGTTTCATACTATGGTGGCCCTTCCCTAGAAAATTATCTAAGCCTGTTTGGAACTATTTCTGGTCTCTCTGTATCATGCTCTGGCAATGAATTATTGGAGTAATTATGGGCAATATGAAGAAGCACTGCTTTGGGTCCCAGTCCCAGGATCCAGAACCTTCTCTGGCTGCCCTGCTGTTGTGAAAACCAGCACTCTCCAGCACTCCAGTGGTTTGAGAGGTCTCTGAAGCATCTTCCTAAATATTGTTTGTTTGCACCAAAAGGGCTTCATTTTGGAGCCAGTCCACGCTGATGGTGGTCTGGAAAGCCTCTCCATCTGTGTTACGGGTTGGAGAAGGGAACTGGAACAACTGGGAGGCAGCAGGATCCAGCAGTAGTGTGACAATGGGTTTTGCTTTAAAACTGACTCCAGAGAGTTCCACTGACGAGCTCCAATGTTGAGTACAGATTTCACAGAGGCATCCAATGGAGGTCCCACCAAAACCCCAACCAAGCTTCCTAAAGCTGTCACTGTGGACACATTCAGCTGAGCCTCCTCTGATTTTTAACAGCCCTGTATTGTTCTACTTCGTCACTGGGCTGCAGAACCCCGTGTCCTGTCCCTCAGCACACCTTGGCTGCAGAAACAAAACCACACGCAGGACCAGGACTCCCAGGGGTTATGTTGGTCCCTATGTGTGTGACAGCTGTCTGGTCACCTGGATGATCTTCCCCATCCCAGTGGCTGCAGACAGCACCCTTGGGATGGCTCATGGAGCTTACAGTCATTCAGCTCATTCACAGATGTGGAAGGAGAACCCTGACCACTGACCATGGACTCACTGAAGCACAGCCCACAGCAGCCACATGACCCTCCATGGGTGATGGTCCTGCTGTGGGTGATGGTCCCTCAGCTTGGAGGGTCCCACCAGCCTTGAAGCATGTACCCTGTGGGAGCTGGCTCTTACCAGCTGCTTGTTTCACTGCTTTTTTTCCTCTGTGTATATAAACAATTTAATGGCAAGTTCCTATTTTCTTCCAGAAATTGAAAACTTGTGTGGTCTGCAGCTTCACTTTTTAAAAGACTGACTCCAGAGTTATCTTTTCCCAGCTTCCCTTTCATGACAGAGCTTTGAATCCTCTGCAGTAAAGGCAGCACTCACAGCAATGGGAAGGTTTCTTGCTTGCATCAGTACTCTTTGGACTGCCCCTCGCCCAGGTCATGCTCTGTCCCTTTGACACTAGTTGTAATTATGACAGACCCTTAAGCACCTTCTCACATCATCTCCAACCACTTCTTGAAGGTTTTTGGAAATAGAAATCTCATATACACAAAATATTCATTCATTTAGGCACTTCCTCCTGCCCAGCTACCGTGCTGGGATGTCTCTTATCCAGAGGAACATGTGCTCCTGATGTCTCAGTTCTGGAAGGAACAAGCAGGTCCAGCATAGAGGCTGGTAAAGGGCCAAAGTCTTCACCTTTTGTCCTGGTTTTGGCTCAGGCAGAGTTAATTTTCACAATGAGCCAGCACAGGTGAGCTGAGCTGCCCAAGGGTGTTTCCCACACCACCTGGTTCCCTATAAAGGGGGCTGGGTGAAGAGGGGTGGGTCCAGGATGGACTGAGTGCAGCAGAGCATCTGCTTGGTCATTAGGTCAGTAAAGTGCTTTGTGTTATCACTGTTTGTGTATTCTGTTCTAAGTCCTCTTGTTGTTTCCCTCTCCCTGTGATGTTCCAGTTAACAGTCCTCATCCCAACCCTGTGGTTTGCCTTTTCCTGCCTGTTTCTCCTACTCCTCATCCCTGGACATGGTTTCCCTTCATCTGCCCATTTCTTTTCCCTGTTGCACCAAGGGAGGGGGGAGTGAGCAGCATGTGGTGCTTGGCTGTGGCTGGGGGTTGAACCATGACATCTTTCTAGAGATGCAGAGATGATAAAACCAGTAAATTCACATGCATGGTGCTCCCCAAGGTCAGTGAGAAAGGACAGCAGATGTCCAGGTCAGAAATACCTCTGGGGTGCTGACTCTGCTCAAATCACTGTAGCTGGTCAGACACCCACCCCTGGGGCAGGGGCAGCCAGTGTCTCCTGCTCTCTAGTCACTTATCTAGTTACCTCAGTGTCCATGGCCCTTCTCCATGTCTGAGAAGTCCTCCTGGGACCTGCCCATATCTCCAGTCACCTGCTCTTTCTGAAGGCTCTGGGCTGGTTTTGGGGTTTTTTTCCACAACAGCTCCAGTTACTGCTACAAGTTGTGCCAATGCTGCAAAGTCCCTCAGCAAACACCTGTGGGGAGGTTCCTCATCCATTGTGTTTGCAGCTGTCCCATTAGTTGAATAAGAAACCTGTCTGCAGGCTGGTTTCCACAGACCCTGCAGGGGCATCTATCACTGATGTCCTCTGGGAGAAGGATCTTACACAGGTGTAAATACAGGACAACTCACCTGAACTAACATGCCTGTGTGCAGTGGAGAGGCACTGTCATGGTCACATCTCCCAGTGCATCCCCCACTGTCACCCTGAGCTCACCCCTGGGACCCTCTGCTGCAGGGTCAGCCTGAGCTGCAGCTCACCTGCAAGCTGGCTTAGAAGCTCTAGGTGGCCAACGTGCTGCCTTCCAACCCCTCTAGGTGGCCAACGTGGTGCCTTCTAACCCCTCTAGGTTTCCAACAGAGTCCAGGACAGCTTCAGAAACAAGCACCAACATCTTCCATTTTCTGTCAGGCTTTTATTTTTTAACAAATTTTTCTTTTTTTCTAATTATAGAATGTTGCAGAACAACCAGCTGAGTCGCATCCCTGCAGAGGCACTGAGAGATCTTCCAAACCTCCAATCTCTGTAAGTCATTAAGAATCAATGCTGAGAGTGGCACAGTCCCTTGGGGGCCCCAGGCTTCCCAGCATTTGAGTCATTAGTTCCTTCTTCAAGGATGTTCTGTCCCTTCTTCCTTTTCTTTTCTAATTAAAGCGAAGATTACTGTCACTTAGCACGGAAGGGAGGGGAGGGAAGTTTTCAAGGAAGGAACACTCTCTTGGAAAAGGATGTTGAAATTGCAGCTCCCCGTGTCTGTGTCATGATGAAAAGGCCACCAGCACCAATGCATATTTCAAGGAACACTGGAAAATATCCACTCAGATTGGCCTCCATCCTGTGGACCACAGTGGGGAAGGGACCTGCCAGGAGGCACAGAGGTCACTCTGGGCTGTCAACATGGGACTTGGGCTGTTTTACCCAGATAGAGGGTAGTTATGTCATGGTGGAAATGCTTCAAAACACTTTAGTGATTCAGCCATGAGAAGAAGCTGAGACTTGTTTTTCAAGTAGCTGTATCTGCAGCAGGTTTGTGCTACTCTACTCACTAAGAATCACACATCACTGAAAGATCTGCAGTATTCCTGAGTATGAACATGCTTTCAGTCAGATCCTGGTAGTGTTCCTCAATTTAGGGAAGGTGTTTTTGGTGTAAGCCACACAGACAAAGCTTGTAAGAATATTCTGAGCAGGGCTGGACCACTGAAAAAGTAACCTTCCCCCTAATCCTTAACAGCCATCCTGGGCTTTCTGTGCTTATGAGAATTCAGGGTATTCACTTGGGTTCCCTACAGCTGCTTTTCCATGCTGTGCCCCTAAGGCTGGGTCCAACTTATTCAACTGGGGAGAGTTCTCTGGAAACAACAGTTTCAGAAGTGCCACAGGTGATGGAGATCTCTTCCCTGTCCTACCCACCTGGTTAATGGTGCCTCTCAGATCAGAATCACCCCAACAGGCTGCAGGAACACCTGCCCTCAGCACAGTATCTAGGGTGTAGTTATTGCCCAGACAGTTGTCCTAGAAGACGGACACAAGCTCAGCCCTCTCTGTGTCTCTACCTTGGCCACTTGAAAGTGTGGAGGGCACATGCAGAAGAAGATGAGTGGCACTTTCTCCTCTTTATGGAATCATAGAATGATCAGGGTTGGAAGTGACTCCCAGAGGTCATCCAGTCCCTGCAAGAAGCAGGGACACCCCCAACTAGATCAGGTTGCTCAGGGCCTCATCCAACCTGGCCTTGAACGTCTCCAGGGATCCAGGGGCATCCATCACCTCCCTGGGCAACCTGTTCCAGTGCTCCACCACTCTCACAGCAAAGAACTTTTTCCTCATCTCCAATCTAAATCTCCCTCTCTCTATTTTAAACCCATCACCCCTTGTCCTGTCACAACAGGCCCTACTGAACAGTCTCTCCCCATCTTTCTTTACCCAGAAAATGTACAACAGAGAACACCAGGGCAGGGTGAGGGCTCATCATGACAGTTCATGAGTTCCCAGATGTCTATGGCACTTCATGGTATATTAAATGTCTGCGGCACATGCTGAGCAGGCAGGAAAGCTAGAGAAGGGGGGTGGAAATGGGAGCCAACAGGAGTGAAGTGGAACAGACAGCAATGCTAAACAGAAAGGGATTGTGTGCTGGTTATTTTCTTGCTCTTTCAGATATTTGCATTTGATATCTGTGTTCGTCATCCTGGGATTCAGGCAGGATTTGAAGGGAAAATATGTGTATCTTATGGGCAAGCTGACACAGGAGAGGGAAAACAGACACCTCAATGCAAGAGTCTTTTCTCAGGTTCCCAACAGAAGCAGACAAACTAAGTGGAAGCTGAGAACAATTGTTTGAGCATAGCTCTAGCAGGCAACTCCAGGGGTGAGGTGGTCAAACAAGTGGGACAGGAGGAAGGTTGGTATTTACTGCTTGCACAGCACCAAGGTAGAGGTGAAATGTAGCAAAACCCTAATGTGTCAGGGGAGTCTCTGAAAGGGGAAAGCAAAAAAAATAATGATTAATAAACCCCAGTTGTCTTCAAAGATGTCAGCTGGCTCGCCTTCTGAGCACTCAGAGAGGATGCCCACTGCTGCATCACTTTGCTGCACTGCTGGGGTTCAAGCTGAGGTCTCAGGTATGTTCAGACCTGTATTGAAGCCCTCTGCTTGCTGGATGAGGGCTGGACAGTGCAGGTAGACAGAGGCTCCTTGGGCTCTGCAAGATGCCTGCTGTGAGGTCATGGTACCAGCTAGGAAGCTTGAGGCAGGTCTGGGAGTCTCTGGCAGCAGGATATCAACTTGTACACACACACTCAAGGAGAAGAAAGTCCAGGCAGAAGGAAACTCCAATAACCATTGTCACTCAGACAGCAGAAGGAAGTTATTCACAGGGGAGTAGGAGTCTCCTGTCCAGAATAATCAGAGTTTGTGGCACAGACAGGGCATGAGGTCTCTTCTCCAGAGCACCTTCCACACTGGAGCCCTCTCACACTGCACAGCAGCCTGCTTGCCTTCCCACGTGGCTTTATATTTCTTGTGGCAGCCTGAATAAAGGACTCCAAACCCAGGGAGAGGAAGGAGCACCTCTCTGCTAATATGGCCTGGCCCCTGCTCTCACATCTGTTTCTAGAAGTCCAGAAACAAGGAAGGAGATACACAAACCAGGTGGCACAAAGCCCGTGCTTGCACTGCCTTCCTTCTGTGGGCCTCCTGCTGCTCTTCCCTAAGAGATGAGGCCAAGATGAGGATCCATCTTCAGAGCATGTTCCCATTCCCCTCTGTGATCCCTCCATACCTTTTGTAACCAAGGAAGATGAGATCCTGAGTTTTGGATAATATTTCAAACCCAGTAGCTGGGCTTCCCCCTGCAAACACTGACACAGGCTGAGGGGTCCCAGCCATTCAATAGGACTCTGCCAGTGGCATTTGTAGGTCTGGGATGCCCATTCCACGCTGCTGTATGTGCTGCCCCAAGGCTTGGCTGCTCCAGGTCGCACATCACCCAGGGTCACTGTGGCTTCCCAGTCTGTGCCACTCCTCCTGAGGAGGGAAGACTCCTCTGCGGGGCTTCAGCGTTTCCCAAGCAGAGGTGTTTGTGATTCACCATGGACGCCAGCCAGCCTGAGGAGGCAAGTGTCAAATCCACCCAAATACCCACATCCACATCAGACACATCTGTCCTTACACACACCTCCTCACAGGTCCTCTGAAGCTGCAGCCATGCCCGTGGGGCCCGAATCAGCCCTGCCCTGCTCCCTGTCAGGCACGGGATGTGGAGGCATCGCTGCCTGGAGCCCGAGCTGTCAGGAGGGAACCTTGGCGGGGGCTCAGCACATGAATACAAAGAGGAATTTGGATTTCAAAAGGAGGGAATACGAACCTCTGCAGGCTGAGCCTCCTACCGAGCATGAGTGAGCTGCTTCCCAGCAACCTTGCTTTATCTGGGAAGCGTTTTGGGAAGCCCGGTGGGGAGGATTAGAGAGGACGTGCACCCCCCATGGCGATGCCCCGAGCCCTGCGCGGGGTGCCAGGGCTTTACCTCATGCTCCGATCCAGTTGTGATCCCCTGGCAGAGTGTCTGGTTGCCAGTGGTTTAGAGGTGCAGTAACAACACACCGTGTGTATTCTGGGAGAGTCGTGTGTCAGTCTAATTAACGACTTTGTGGTTTGTGAGCACTTACCTAAAGCAGATGGGCACCGTGTCTGTTCCTCTGCCAGGCAGAAGGAGTCCAAGGTATTTCAAAGGGAGCAGGTGCCATAAATTAAAATTACCAGGCTTGCAGAGGTAGAGAAAGCAAAGGGGAAAGAAGCCTGATGGATTAAGAGATCAAGATAAACTCTTGGTCTTTCTTTTTTTTTTTTCCAAATACTTATGGAAAGTGATGAGAATGGTTTGGCTCTTTCTGGAGCATCTCCTGGATCAGCACTTGGGGAAGGTGCTTAGCGTGTGTCTGGCTCTCAGGTAGGTGTTGCCTACAGCAGTTTGGAGGGGGAAAGGGGAGGTTAGTGTCAGCCAAAAGAGTGTCAGAGCTTTTCCAGTATGGGTGGCTACATGGTGGCCTCAGGGCTGTCACCACAGCTTCTCCCCTGGCTTTGAGGCAAGGGCTCCAGCAGTGTAAGGTTTCGAGTTGGCCCAGTGCAGCTTTCCCGAAGTTCCTGCTGTGGTTCAGGCCCCCAGAACCAGCCTGTGCTTTCAGCATGGAGATCTGATCTCCAGAGCTCTGGTGGGGGGTTCTCCCTCACAGTCTTTCTTCACTGCATCCCTCTGAAATATTTGCAGGAATCACTTGCCACTCTGCCACAGATCTGTTGTTCCCAGATGAAGCCAGACACAGTGTCCCTGAGGAGGACTCTAGTCCCATCAGGATTGGTCCCACCATCATCACCTCCCATTTCAGACTCTTGTATGACAACAGCCTGTCCTCTTCACATCTATCCTGAGGAAGGATTTGATGCCTTCATAAACTGATGTGATACAATCTGGAGGACAAACCATGTCATATATGGTGTTCTGAAAAATGCTACAAGCATTTTCATGTTTTCTACAAATATAATTTCCCATTATATTCTGATTTCACTCCAGATTTACTTGACTCATAATCTCTTAGTGTTAAATCAGCCTGACATGTACAATCCCTGCACAAAGGTTAATTTTACCTCTAACTAAAATCATCCATCTCATCCAAGCTGTTGGTTTGCTGCTTCTCTGATATCTTTAGCAAGAAACTTTTGGAGTCTTATGGAAGTGCAATAAAGTCTACTTCATCCCCTGTCCCTCAAGGCAGGTAATTATTTTTATATATATGACCAGAGATTAAAATGCAAGGAATGACTTATAGTACTTTGAGAACATGTGGACTTTGATGTAGACAAAGGAGGAAAGCTCTTCCCACCTGATCAGATTCTCACAAGCATATAAATTCTTATGACAGAAGGAAGAAAAAAAAAATGCTCAGGAATCAGCATGGCCTGAAGAGCTCAGTCAATTTATTCCTCATTTCACTTCTTTGATCTATTTGAGATTTGACAGTTTGCTGTTAACAGCAATATTCCTCTCTATAAATCACATGTGATGCAGTGAGGTTTAAGAAAGGTGTTGTTTCCATGGGGTGTTTAGAGGATAAAAGCTATGGATAAAAGAGAAATCTATAAATTCAACATAACATAGCAGTGACTTACAACCTGTTGCCATAGAAGTTTTCTTGTGGTAAGACCACCTCAGCCCAGGAACGTGATTTATTGGCTACAGGGTCTTTCTTGAGCACAATGGAAAGTAAGGGAAGAGCAGTGAGGAAGTTCTTCACAGTGACTCTGAAGATGGACTGAACCAAAGCAACTGTCTTCTTGGTGAGTGCTGCTTCTGAGAGCACAGGAACTTGAAACTCACCTGCCATGGACCACTTTTCAGCAGAAAACAAGAGTCACGGTGCAGACAGTGTGCTAAAGATGTTTCTTCCACTCTAGAGGACATTTGCTCCTCAAAACCTTCCTGCCCCACCTCTGAAATACCCTCTTTTGGAAGGCAGCTCTTCTGAGGGAGGTCTGGAGAGGAGCACAGCTAAGTCAGCAGAGCTTTGCGGCCATTCCAGTTTTCAGAAGTCTGGTCTACGACAACGATTGTAACACCCACATTCCAACAAGCAAACATGGCTCAGGAGAGACTCTGACAAACAGAGAAACTTAATTTCACTTCCATACCCCTCCCATGCTCAGTGTCAGATCCCATCTCAGGCTGCCACAGCCCTCAGGAAGAGGCACACGCTACCTTGAGTGCCCTCCCAGTGCCTAGAACATTGTTGATGCTGAAGGAATCAGAGTCAGGGCTCACATCCACAGTCCACACACACAGATTCATGTGAGTCACATAGTAAACTCCAATGTGTTTTCCATTGACCTTTATTATGAGGACTCATGAACCTGAACTCGCTCACTTGTGCACACCAGTATCCAGGACACGCTGCATTTCCCTGGTGACGACTCAATAGAGAAAATGGACAATGGGTCCCAGATGTTACATACAGTAGATACAACCACCTAGCAGTGAAGATGGGCCCCAGATGTTACATACAGTAGATGTGTCAGTGCAAAAGGAAGATGGGTCCCAGATGTTACATGCATTGAATGTGTAAGCACTTCTGATGAACCACAGAGAGGCTTCAGGTAAAGGAGGCAAGCAAGAAATGAACAACATATTTAAACTGGCACCCATCTAGGCAGAGTTTAGTCCTGTAAGTAAGATGTCTGCTCTCACCTTAAACTCTCTGACTCTTTCATGATCCTGTGGACTTCAAAAAGTTCCTCCTACAACATGGTAGATGGGAGCACAGTCAGTCTAGTGAGACTCAGGGATGAGAAGTACAGAAGTGTCTCACCTTACACACAGGAGGCCGGGTCAGAACAATAACCACCAAGCTACTTCTTAGCCCAGTGATGTGATGTGCATAAAGAGGTTCTAGAAGAAGCAGGAACCAGCCCTCTCAGTCATGGTATCTTTGGAAGCAAGAGCTCCATGTGATGACCTGTCAGGTCCTCGCTGTCTCAGGCTGGAGATGTAGCTCTGTCTCCTAACAGCCATCTGCACTGGTGGTCACTCTGGAAGGGAGGCAGCTCCCTCACAGCTCCTTGCAGTGCAGGGCAGAGATACTGTTCCTTTCAGACAAGGGAAAAGCCCAGCAACTTGTCTGGGGCCATGCAGAGCCCATGGCAGAGCAGGGGCATGGTGCAGTGAGCTCCAAATCACAGCCAAATGGACTATGCCCTGTTTGCACAACTCAGTGTTACACCTCAAAGGAGCCCCAGCTTCTAGAAAGAACAGAAGAGCTTTCTGGCCCATGGAAGATCCCCTCAACCAGACAGGGGCCAAGGGACAAGCCCACAGATCCCTGTGTTGGCTCCAGAGGGCTCATGGCTGCTGTTTAAAACATCCCAGTAAATTGTGCAGGGACTAATCCCAGAGAGCCTCAGGCCCTGATCAGATGGTGCTGTGGTGCTCACCCAGCTCCAGGAAGCATTCAAACACACCAGGACACAGTCTGGCACCTCAGCAGGAGGAAGAGCCCACACAAGGGTCCATCAAAACACAATAACCACTGGTCTAGCAACGATTGCCTGAATCAAACACCCCTGGCTGGACATCTGGACGTCCCATGTCAGCTCATGAGTGGAGAGTGTGTGGAGCAAGGCAGACATGAACACCTCTGGGACACCCCTGCAGGTCCCCACTGCCAGCCAGGGACCTTGTGATGAAGGGACATTATAAGGAGCATCTGTTCAGTCTGGAGAAGAGGAAGTTCAGGGAGACCTGAAGGGAGGTTGTAGAGAGATGGGGGCTGACCTCCTCTCCCTAGTGACCAGTAACAGGACAAGGGGAAATGGTCTCAAGTTGTGCCAGGGTAGGTTTAGGTTGGATCTTAGAAAATTTCTTCACACAGAGGGTCTTCAGGCATTGTAATGGGCTGCACAGGGGGGTGGCGGAGTCACCATCCCTGGAGGGATTGAAAAGTTGGGTAGATGTGGTGCTCAGTGACATGGTTTAGTGGTGGTTTTGGCAGGTTAGGGTGACAGTTGGACTTGATGACCTTCAAAGTCCCTTCCAACCAAGATAATTCTATGATTCTCTCCAGTCTGGCCATGGCCCTTTAGCATTTAAGGTGTGAGCTGGCTTTTATGCCCCAAGATATCCCTGGGTATCTCTCAGGGCACCATGACCTGTTGTAAGCCCTTCTCTCTAGAAAGAAGTGTGTCCTGTTCCTCCTGTCCCCAGGAACTGCTCTCCCTTCTCTCTTGTGTGACAAACACCTTTTTTCCCATCAAACATGCAGGACCCACACTGCCTGGTGGGTCTTTGAGCCACGCTGCTCAGCTTCTGGCTGCCTTCTGTGCCCTGCACTTCCCCTGTCCCTGGCACCATGGTCAAGGGGTACCATGCCAGGTGCCCAGGGAGAGGGCTGGTCAGGGAGTCAGTGCAGCAGTGGTGGGCAGCTGCCCAACTGTCAGCAGCTTCTATAGCTGCATGGAGATGTTGGCAATCCTTCGTGCACGGTTCTGACCTGAGGGGTTTTGGAGGTGTCTGCAGCTGGGGATAACAAAGCCCTCTTGTCTGTACCAGAGGCACTTTGTGTGGAGTTTAGGTGTTGCTCTGATTTCATTTCCTGAGCATCCCTCAGCTTCCCAGAGATACATGTCCCATGTAGTCAGGGGTGAAGACTCATTGCAGTCCAAAGACAGCCCTGCAGAGTTTTCCACCAGGACTTGTTCTACAGGCAACTGGGAACATGTTTGTGTCTTGGACCTTCATTCACTGCATTTCACAAGAGGTTTTTTGTCTGGAAATGGAGCTAGGGAACTCCTACGAGTCTTGCTTGAGGGCTGTGAGCACTTCTGTGTTGGGGGAAGGAAGGCCAGGTGTTGGAGCAGACCTGCAAGGCAATGTCTTACCTAGTCAGTAATGTGTCTTTCATAGAAACACAAAGAAAACACCTTCAAAGATCATCTAGTCCAACCCTACTGCAATGACCAGGGACATCTTCAACCAGATAAGGTTGCTCAGTACCTTGTCCACCCTGACCTTGAACGTTTCCAGGGATAGGGCATCTACAACTCCTCTGGGCAACCTGTGCCAGTGTTTCACTGCTCTTACAAAGAATTTCTTCCTTCTATCTAATCTGAATCTACTTTAGTATCATAGAATCATAGAATTTTTAAGGCTGGAAATGACCCCTAAGACTTTCTTTTACTTTAAAACCTTTACCTCTTGTCATCCCACTACAGACCCTATTAAAAAGTCTTTCCCTGTCTTTCTTACAAGACTCCTTTAAGTTAGCAAGTTTGCACCAAGGTCTCTCCAAAGCCTTCTCCAGGCTGAAAAAACCCAAGTCTGACAGCCTTACCTCATAGCAGAGGTGCTCCAGCTCTCTGGTCATTTTTGTGGCCTCATCCGGACCTGTCCTGGGAGGTCCATTCTCCCACTGTATCTGTAGTATGTTATGACCAGAAGGTCATGATAGGCAGAGAAGAAATTGAATGTAGTTTCCCATCTCTCAGGTCAGCACTGCAGGCCCTGGCTGCCTTTCTCATGTCCCATTTGGTATCAGTTGATAGAAACCTTTGCTCCTCACCTGGGTTTTTTGGGACCAAGAACCTCCTACATGTGTGTGCCCAGGCCTCTGCAGATGCTGTGCCTGGCAGAAAGAGCAGCCCACGTGGACCTGGCTTGCAAGGGAGAGTGGCAGAGGGGACAGAGTGGCTTCAAGCAGGGTATTTTGCAGGGCTCTGTAGCTGTCCTCCCATGCTGTGCCCCCAGCTCCTGGCATGGCCAGTTCCCCAGGAGCTCAGGAGCCAGGTACTGATGCAGCAGTCTGGGAGTTTTGCCTGAGAAAGGAGGTGAGATGTTGGCCCCAGTCATTAGTAAGTTATCAGAGAAGTTTAGCTGCAGTGACATCATCTCCTTCTTATGTTACTACAAGGAACTTAGATCCCATTATGGGATAGGAGGTAACTCAATCGAGCCTTTCAAGATAAACTCAGACAGGAAGAGAGACATGATTGCCTGAAGGCACCAATTAGACATTTCTGGTGAGATCAGCTCTGCTCAGACACACACACACACACACACCCACACACACACACACACACACACACCCACNTAACACACGCACACACACACACACACACACACACACACACGCTGGGGCCAGGGGAGACAGCGAGCACCTCACTCCCCAGGAAAAGGGTGGTCTCAGGGAGGGGTGGGCAACCAGCTCTTCCTCCTACACTGCTGCCAGGCCAGTCCTCACTCCCTCAAGGATTGCAGCTCTCTCTCCAGACCATCATTTCTTTATGTCCTATATTCTGCTGTTGGCAGATAATCAAGATCCAGAGAAGCTCCTCAATTTGGGCAGGACCTCAATTTGGCTGAGTACAACCCAAAGCTGAGTATGATATTTTAGTGGCAGATTTTCTCCAACCTTATCAAAAGGAGAAATAGATCAAGATATTGCAATAAAATGCTGGAAGGCTGGATTAGACTTTGAGGTTCTGCTGTTCTGTTGTGGGACCTGGACTGTGGGCAGTGGAGCAACACCACAGCCTGTACTGCAGACTGGTTACTGCAGACAGTTCATCTGTCTCTATTGTGTTCAAGGAAGGAAGAACAGCAGCAAAAGTTGGGATATTTCCTGACAGGATGGCATTGTGCATTTTTATTAGTTTCCAGGCTGCAGCTACCCCTGTAAGTGTTCCATGGCCAGGAGGAACTGGAAAGATATGGCAAACATTGTTTCTGCCAGTCACAGCCTGAGGTTTGCACCACATGTGTTAGGGAACAGAGAGCCTGTTTCTGGTTATCCACTTCTGCACACGCCTGCCAGTCATCTTACAGACAGCAGGACACATGTGCTTACAGATGCACTTGTACACCCTCTGAAATGCTCTGAAAGCAGTTCTTGGAACAAGACAGTTCTTAGAAACTGCTGGTTCTGTGGCAGAGGAAACCAAAGACCTCAGATTGAAGCTTGATGTGTCAGAATGAGCACAAAACCTGGGACATGCTCACTGCACTGGCAACTGCACATGGTGTCACCACCACCTGGACCTCCTGAAGGGCTGCCCTGGTTGCACCAGCTTATCTTCTGCAAACCAGGAGGAAGGAATCTCCCACCCTTGACCTTTTCTTATTAGGAAACTATTTCCCTACCTGCTTGGTTCCTTCTAGGAATGTATTTGATCCTAGCATCGTCTCTGGACTGTTCCTGGCAAGAAGACAGGCAATTCCTCCTCAAGCCCTTATGAAACAGACAGTGCTCAAAGCAATGAAGTGGCCCTTCAAGGTCATGCTGGGATTTTAACCCTGAACCACACAGAGCCTACCTGACACCATCGTGCCCAAAGAAAGATTTCCTTTTGCCACCCCACACAAGTTCCCAGAGCTGCCACTGGCTGCAGCAGCAGCAAAGGCACCAGCTGCCAGGGCTCAGAGGTACTTTCATTTGGTGCTGAGCTGCACCTCTCACCATGGCTCAGCACAGGCATGGACAAAGGTGACATAGGTAGTGCCCCAGACCAAAAGCCATGGGACTTGTGATGTTCTTCCCACTTAGATCCCTCTTTCTCCATCTCTTTAATCCCTAAAAGAGAAAATAATAATAAAAAAAAATCTGAGGTGAGTCCAGGCACTTTTAGGAACTCTGATTAAGTGTCACCCTGAAGTGGTAGAAATGCCCTGTGACTGTCAGCAGTAGATGCAGACCCAGAGCCAGGAGCTGAGATTTTCAAGCAGCTGATGATTTTCATGTGCAGTTGTTCTTGAATGTCCCACTGGAATTCAGCAACTTCTGCCTGTGACAGACAGGAAAGGGCTCTGCAGTGCCTTGATGAGCCTGTGAAGTCACTTGTAAATCTTGTCCATGCAGCCATCTGGAGATCAGTGTGTGTCATCCAGACCTACAGCACTGCTTGACAGCAGGCACGAGATGAAGCCACCCAGCAGCTCCATGGAAGAGGCACCTTCCTCTGTAAGCAACAAACGGGTTAATGCTTGCAAGGAAAACCAACTGAGGGATTTGGTGAAATAAAAACTAAAACATCTCCTTGGAAGGTGAGGAGCCAGCCCCAGCCTGTGCAGTCCCATTTAGCCACTAATCAGGCCAATTATCTTAGGTATAAATCATAACACAAAACACTTACGGAGCCAGAGTCACACACTGAAGAAAGGAGAGAACTGTTGGGTTGGTTTTTGTTTAGTATAATTGATATAATTGCTAATAACTCTGTGCCAAGAACTTCAGCTTTTCTCCTTCCAGAAGAGACTGGAGAGCTGTCTGAAAGCCATAGCAATTAGCAATACCCACATGCAAAGCTTTTATTAGAAAGAATGCCCCTCTCTTCCAGAAGGACCCAGCAACTCCCTGAGGAGCAATTAAACAACCCTGGTTGAATTCACCAGCAATTTCGCCAGCAATTCCTGGTGAAATGCTCTCACCAGGACACCTCCTCGTTCCCCATTGTAACTTCACCACCTCCTGTCACTTGCTGCACTGTGCTCCAAGCAGACTGCCATTCCTGAGGTTGCTCAGGCCTTTGTCCAGCTTGATGCAACCAGCAGAAAGTCTCCCTTTCAGTCTGCTGAGGGATCTGGCTGGGGTCTGATTTTCACATTAGGAGGCAGATGCAGGCAGCATTTACATGGCTGGAGCTCACCAACACTGCCTGAGCACAGTGCTCTTCAAACCATGTCCCATGGACAATGTCCACGAGACAGGGAGGCATCCAAGTCCCTCAAAATATTCCACCAAGGACCATGTGCTGGCACTTCTCCCATATCTATGGACCATGGATGTGAAAAAGCACCTTTCCAGACCATATGCTAAATAGCCATGGAGCAAATCCATCAACTTTAATGGTTTCCCCAACATCTTCATGCACACTGAAGCCAAACTCCCTTGTTTCTCAGGTGGCTTCACCCAGGAGTTCATGACTGAAGTGCAGTGTGAAGGTAGACAGTCATGGGGTCCACCTCACTGATGGTTTACATGAACCATCCCTGTCTTGGACAGCTCCTGGTGCACCAGAACTTGGTCCTGTTTTAACGTCTCCATTTCTGAAAGCTTAATTTGGTTTTGAAAAATGATAACTATTCTCAGTGGATGTTCTCACTGCCTGTTCTTGAATGAATTAAACTCGAAACTGAGCGTTCACTTTAAAGCAATTTTCAGTAAACTTATAGGATTTGGATGAAAGAATGTCTATGTGAAAAGTAAGCAGCACTTAAAAAAAACCCAATAGATTATGATGCCAAAGCCTAACAGAATTCTTATGCTGCAGAAGGAATGGAAAAATTAAACAAAGACCAACATTTCCCACACAAGTTTTAATTTTGGTCAAAAAAGTTCTTGTTTTTCCTGAAACATTTGGATGAAAATTTTCAAATAGAGTCATTAATCTTACTCTGAGCTGCTGCAGGGTTTGCTCTTCTGCTCTTTACTCTTTGCATTTGTCATCTCAGGGAGATGCATAATGCCATGGACTGACTTGTCTGTAGTCTTGGTGACAGGAGGTAAATTGAGGCAGAACTTGCAACATGCTCACCCTCTTCAAGAGGAAAACAGACACTGTCTCGTGTTGTCCCTCTGAGCAAAGATGTTAATCCTGTGGCAAATGAGCTGAGCTTTGGGTGTGATGTGCTTTTGTCATCCACAGAGGAATCAGTAAATCTGGCTGAAAATCTCTTGGCTGAACAGCCTTGCACCAGGAAATGCCATTTTGCAGCATGAAAATAGTTTTGTGGTTTGGAAATGTGGGAAAATGGCAATAATGAAATATGTATTTCAATACACCTTGGGATATAAGTTCAGTCTGAGGTGATGTTGTATCAAGACATTGCATTTCAAGGACAGTTGTCCAAGGGAGATCTCTGGAAGGTTTGATTGAACTTCTCAACCAGGTGCAAATCTGCAGGTTTGTCCATCGAGGTCAGAGCAGCCAGTGCAGGATATACCTCACTGTGGCAGAGGAAAAGGTGTGTTTACCAGGATCACCTGAGAATGTCACCTGAGAATTTCACCCTTCCCCAGTGCAGAGCCCAGAGCTGGCACCTTGTATCTTCCCTGCTCCGTGCATCTGAAGGGGCATTTACTCTCCTCCTGTAAACTAAAAGTTTATTGCAGGGTGCTGGAAACTGGTTTGTGAACTAGAAAAGGTTGTCTGTGCTCTTTGGACAAGAATCTGGTGCTGGGGTGGAGGGTGGAAACAGTGTCTGGGTCTGCTCCAGTGTCCAATTTTCATCAAAAATATGTCCTTATGTAGTCAAAAATACTGATTTCTATACCACATTCCTTTATGGAAGATCGTTGATTTGAGGGCTGGGCCATGGCAGTTCTGTTAACTTCCTCCTCTCATGCTTTGATAGGAGACAAAGTGCAATTTGAATTCAGAGATCTTTCCCTGAGATAGCTTGGAAAAATAAAATAAGGTCTGTTGGCTGTGAATGGAAATCAGAATTTGCTTTCTCCTTGGTATAATTGGTTCCTGGTATTTCATCCAAATTTGAAGTGCTTTCCTCTTATAATTTGATTTTAAAATCTACAGATAAGACATTGTATCCTGCTCACCATTGTTGAAATAAGAGATCTCTGAGAGATATGATTCCCAAACCCAGGTTTTTAGCCTGTTTTTCATAATAAGCTTAATAATTTGTTGGCTTCTTATTCTATTTTGGAACAAAAGCAAGTCTTAAAAATTAAAGTTTCTCACCAAATGAAACCTCAAATTCAACTGCCTTAAGGTTTCCGTGATGATAAATAAAACCCAAACCAAAACCAATTGGCAAATCGAGGGGAAGGAAAGGCCTGAACATGTGCACTACAGAGCACAGGCTTAATTCCTGTGCTGTGACACAGCCTGAGTCGTTTGCAGTGATTTGCAGGTACCTCTGGCTGTTTGGATCTAACACAGGACCCCAAGCACAGCTGCCATGTACTTCTCATTTCCAGAAAAATCCTTTTCTTCTGGAATGGAGCTCTGGCCACTCGCTTTGGCTGTCCTGTGCATTCTGCAGTAGTGGGTCTGGGTGAGCTGTGGGGCACCCCAAAAAGGGCTGTGCCTTCTCAGACCGGCTCAGGCAGAGCCGTGGCAAGCCCGGCTCCAGTGGATGCTGCTTTGATGCTTGTTTCTAAGGGGGGGGGTGCCTGCAAGCCACAGCCGGCCAGTGTCCACCCGGTGAGTCTGTGTGAAAGCACTTACTCAACCACTTCGCTTCAAGGAGCTGCTGTCAGTGGGCAGCACCGAATGACCATCAGGAAGGGATCATCCTTGGCAGCAGTCAGACGCCTCCAAGCACAGGCAGGAGCCTTGCGCTGAGACCTCCTTATTCTAATCATTATTTACACCCTAATCCAATCTCCCTGGCCATCAGTCCACCCTCCCCGGCAGCAAACCTGCCTTTGCATAACACTGCGGGCACATAAAGCAACGGTAGATCCATCTCTCACTTCTCCCCACCCTCTTTCTTTCCCACTCAGACGCCTGGATGCAAACCTTATCTCTGTGGTGCCCGAGAAGAGCTTTGAGGGGCTGCTCTCCTTGCGTCACCTGTGGCTGGACGATAATGCCTTGACGGAGATCCCTGTCCAAGCTCTGAACCACCTGCCAGCGCTTCAAGCCATGACCCTGGCTCTCAACCAGATCTGGCACATCCCTGATTACGCCTTCCAGAACCTCAGCAGCCTCGTGGTGCTGTAAGACTTCTCCACTTGTTACTCACTCACACCGTCCTCCGGCTGGGACAAGGTGCTGGTCACGCCTGGGAACAGGGTCCTCCTCGCTGGTCACTCCCCGGGAGCAGATTTTTTGCTGTGGGGGAGTGGCAGGCTGAGGTTTTGTTCACAAGAGTCAAGGAAACTCCACTATTTGATATGAAGTGCTAAAATTGCCACTTCTGATTTTTTTTTATGTTTTCTGTACTTCTCACTGAAGAGCCAAAAAGGTTTCAGTTTCAAAAAATATTTTGCATTAAAAAAACCCCCAACAATCCATATCTGGAAACAAAAAAGCAGATTTTTTTTCTTTCCCTGAAGGTTTAAGCAACAAAAAGCTTCTCATTTCTATTTACCTCTCCAATTCCTGTGTTAGAAAGACACGAATTTTGATCAACATTAAGAAAAAAAAATGGGAAAACTTACAGTCAGGTAAAAAACCTTTTTTTTCCCCCCCTGGAAAACAGGTCAAGAAATATTTTTTGGACCAACCATGATTTTGAACAAAAGGTCTGATCTCAACACCTTGTCCAAGCCTGTGCTTGCCTGTTTGCACGACTGTGTTACCTGTGCAGATCAACTCTTCTGTGGTGATCACAACCTCACAGTGCAGCTGTCGTCCAGTTTGCATTTTAAACATTTTACTCAGAGCAACGTAGGAAACTGTGATGCTCTTCCCTGGTCCAGAGGGAAACGTCTACTCCATGAGCAGTGAGACACTGCAGCCTGTAATCAGAGGGAGCATCCTCTCTATCAACAGACCCTTTTATTATCTGCTTTTGAAAGGAAGTTTACATGTGCAAATTAGCTAATCAGTACTTTTTTTGATGTTGATTAGCAAGTGCAGGTGTGATTGCCAATTACTTTAATCTACATTAAATACTACCTTTTAGCCTGGTAATATGTACTGATACCAGAGGATTAAGTAACCCCAGCATGTGGCACCCTAGTGAAAGTTTAGCAGTTGTTTAGCTTTCAAAATTAAAGTGTTTACTGGAGTCATCTAGCATAGAAAGTGCTTGGACAAAGCACAGTCCAGGGTTTTATTAAGCATCAAATTCAGCTGTTTAGACAAAGCATAAAGGCCTATTTAAGAGAAATGCTAAAAGCAACTTGAGAAATGTCAAATAAGTAGTTTTCACCCACAATAGAGCTCATTCTACAAGGCATCCCATGACCACCATAATGCAACCACTTCATTAAGCTTTAATAGCTAGCACGGAGGGTGAGCTGACATTTGGGCTTTTATGTCAGTCTCAAAAGCATGTTGCTTTCATTCTGGCTTATCCCATACTTTGGGTGGGAAGCAACTCCTTAATTAAACAGGCAAGCTCAAGAAATAAAAGTCATTGACCATTAGGTCACAAGGGAGAGAATAATGTCCCACCACAGGCAGTTGGAAGGGAACACGTGGGACCCTGCCAGGCGCTCTGGGACATGATGCTGAATTTTTGTGGGATGGCAAGTGCTTGGCAGAAGTAGCCCCATAAATCTCTCCCATGCCTCCATGTGTACCCTTGTCAGCGCACAGACAGTGGAAAGTCACCCAGTGTTCCTCCTGCACCCCTACCAGGGATGTTTCCCTGCTTTTTGTCACCCTCCAAGTTGAGAAGCAAACGCTCCCCAAACCCAGCCCAGCTCAGCAGTAGAGTCTGAGGAGAGTTTCCCTGATGATACATGTGCCTATTCCTCTGCAAGTGTCTGAGTTTGCACATAGACAGAGAGCTGGTTGCTACCACACACATCAGGAACCTTCTGGCCTGAGAGGTGGTCAAGTGAGCTTGCAGGGGAGGAGAACCAAGAGCAGATGTGAGGGAGCACTGGGGAATCTCACACATCAGCCTGATTAGTGCTCATGGACATGATTGACCACATCTTCCCAAGTGCTGAGTTGTGCTTTTCCCTCTCCACACCCCTTGGGCCTTTGGGAGAGATGTGGGTCATCATCATGCACTGACACAAAGCACCAACACCAGAATATACAAGCCTCACTCTGCACTAAGTTAAGGGGTTCAGTCTCTGCTATTAAATCACTCCCCTTCTGAGGAATTCCCTGATCTTCTTCCCATCTTTTCCTGCTGCAGGTTTCTAACCAGGGATGCAGGGTGTTCAGTGAGCAGAGCCTCATGTAAATCACTCATCGTTAAATCTATGAGTCTCACTAATTGGCACCATCCTTTCCCCAGCTTTGATAACAAGGGCTGTGATGTTGGCACCGTGCTGCTGATGGCAGCAGGGAGATGGCCTGTCTGATCAGGGTGGCCCATGGGAATAGGATTCTGAAGATGATACCTTCAGGTCTGATCTATTCAGGACAGAATGTGTCTTAGCATCAGAAATAGCCCTGAATATTTTTCAGCTAATTATTTGTATCGAGCAAAGGGTTTGTTGGCGGGTTTTTTTTTACAAAAAGCATCTTCTTTCTTAGGCATAAAAGATTTTTCATTTAGAAGCAAGCATCTGAAACCCCCATGCTGCTCTGCTGACAGGCTGATAAAGTGCATGACAGCAGTTCTCCTTACTGTCCCTCAGCTCCTCTGTCAGCTGAATTCAGTCATGTCAACTCCCAAGTCAGGAACCACAGCACCTCTTTCAGCCCTGCTATCCACATGGTCCTCTGGCCCTGCAGTGAAATTTCACATGGATCAGTTTGGGAACTGTGGACAGGAGTTCTCCCAGTGCCATGGATGTGTCTCTGCAATGGGTTACAGTTCCCTTCTTTCCTGGTGTCACCAAAGGAGCTGTGAGCACTCCAGCAGAGATGCTAATACGTGGATGGGACACAGACTCAATCACCTCTCCTACTCAGGCCAGGCAGGAGAGAGGTTTGCTCTGCAGCTTGGTAATGATGGCACTCAGCTCCCCCAGTGCCCCCTGCCATAGGGACACCCCCCACACCCCAGGGTACCCCAAGCTCCATCCAACC
>VXBZ01009169.1:98525-111625 GCA_013399135.1 Heliornis fulica
AGCTCCATGTCCTCCTTGTCCTGGGGACCCCTGAGCTGGACACAGCACTGCAGCGGGATCTCCCTAGAGCAGAGCAGAGGGACAGAACCCCCCACCCTAATACCTGCTGGTCTCACTGCTGGGGATGCAGCAAGGACACAGTTGGATTTCTGGGCTGCCAGTGCACATTGCTGAGTCACCTTGAGCTTTTCACCAGCCACCCTTCACCTGCACAAGGGAATTACCAAGTCGCTCTCTGAGAAGTTCTTGGGAACCTCGGTGTTGGCAGGGAGTGCCAGGCATGTGCAATCCATTACTACTAGGAACAATATTGCCTGGAACATCTGGGTCCTATTCATGGGCCTTTCAATTTGCAGAAGTGCCTTTTCTCCCTGAGGACCAAGCACATTGCCTTGGCAAAAGTGAGTTTCCCTCTCCAGCACTTGAGGAAGAAGTGAAGAGCACTCCAACACCCCCTGACAATGTCACTTCTGATGGAGCTTTATTCTTCACCAGACAAGTCTCATGCTTGTCCTTCACTGCTGGAAATAACCCATGGGGATTTGGAATTTGCACCATTTATGATTTAGGTTTCTCTACTGATCCATGGCCAAATTGAGGAAAAGGGTAATTTTGCCACAATAGAGCTGGAAATCCATCCTGGCAATGGCTGGTCCAGCGTGAGAATGAATATCATGTTGGATTTGAACATAGTTCAAATCATCTAATGCAAATAACTGATGGAAAATGTTTGCATTTGTCCTTTTTGAGAAGAAAAAAAAAATGAAGTCATTAGAAATGAAAGCAAGGGAGAATCCACCACGTCTCTTTGTAGTTTGTTCCAGTGGTTAATCATCCTTAGTGTTAACAAAAAAAAAAAAAAGAAAAAAAAAGTGCTCATATTTCCCATTTGAATTTTCTTTGGCTTTGACTTCAGACATTTGTTCTTATTATTCTTTTCTCCTAAATCACAGAACAGTTTTAGTACCCATTTTCTAACCAGGAAAAATCCTGTACATTACACTGCACTCATCCCCTTGATCTTAGTTTTTTAATAAGCCAAACAGATTGAGTTCTCTATGTCTCCATCTTAGCTTTTTCCAACCCTTGGATCATTTTTATTGTTCTTCTGTGCACCCATTCCAAATCATCAACATCCACTTAGCAATGTGGGTACCAGAAATAGCTTTAGCCTTCCACAACCCGTTTCACCAGTGCATGATGCAGATGTGGAATCATGTCCCTCTCCTCACAGTCCTGGTCACCCAGACAGGCACCATCATCGAACCAGCACCTGACACATTCACTCACGCTGCTGTCCCTTGTCTGAGAAATGACAGAGGTGTCCTGTCCCCTTGGAGGTGGCATTTTCAGAGCTCACAGTGCTAATGCCTGTGTTGGGCTGTCTCACTTCTGTACAAAAGTGTTCTCCAGGATCTTTTAATCCACTGGAAAAACATACGGAGGAGTGACATGAAAACGAAACAAAATCTACTGGGAGTGTTTCAGGGATGGTTTGGGAAAATCTCAGTGATAAGAAATTGTTGGCAAGGACAGAAAAAAATCTTCCTTTAAGACACTGTTGTGGTTTTGGTTGTGTGGGGATTTTTGGGGTTTTTTGGTTTTGGGTTTTTTTCCCCCTTAATGGGATACAAATGGATGTTGTAGGATTTTAATTTTATTTTCCTATCCTATCTCACAACATGTGGCAGCTGTGGCAGAAGGATGTGGGCAAATCACCTGATAGAGGTTGGCTGTGACAATTGCTTTTGCAGAGACCACTGTTTTCCACCTGAAGTCCATAACTGAAGAACAGTCTATGTGCTGGCCCATGAAAAAGCAGTGACTGTCCCACTCCTCCCTGGGCAGAGCTGCTTCCATTGCCCAATACCAGCCTCACTCCATGGTACTGACCTGCAAAGGGAGATCTTAGAGCCCATTGCTCCTCCTGAGGAGGGTGGTGGATGCTCCCCCAAGAGGAATAGTGAGGGCTTTAAGACTTCTCGTGTTTTTGCATCACAAGTGAGTTGTTTATAGCCCAGAACAAGGTATCTCCAGCTCCTATCAAACCAGACGTAATTTACAGGGCAGAATATATCGTTGTGTGGGCTGAGCTCAAATTGACAAACAGTGGAGATGTTGCAATTCAACTTGTTAAAATTTGTTTACCAGGGGAGAAAAAGAAGGCAGGGTGGAAGAAAGGGGTGACTTTTCAAGTGTTTACCTTTCCAACTCTCTTGTTTCTATTATTGCCATGTGGTTGGGTAACAACTCTATAGAGTTCAGAGCTTGGACAGCAATTTTTTTTTTTATATCTCTTTTTTTGGTTGCTCATAATTTTATCACCAACAAAGAACTTCCTTCTGATGATTTTCATTGCTCTGCTTCCAAGCAAAGCACTTTGAAGCCCAATATAAATACAGCAGGTGATTGCTTTCTCACTCTGTTCCCTTGCCTGATCTGAGTGACAGCAGTCAGCATGCCTGAGCTTAGGCAAGGTGTCCTGTTGTACCATCCCATCACAGCTCCAGGGAGCTCACATCTTCCCAGGCATCTGCATTTCCTTTTTTCCTATGTGGTCCCTCACACAGACACAGGACCCTCCATTTCCCAAATCCAGTGCTCAAAGGGACCTGAAAAGGTTGGCACCATCTTGCACTGGAAGCGCCAAGTGAAGTAAGGGCAACATGATCTGGTAATCCCACCACCTTTGATAGAGGAAACCATCTGGACTCAAACTTCTTTTGTGACAAAGAGGAATATCTCCTGTAAGAGTTTGATCTGAGGTTTTCTTCTCTAACAGTCACAATCAAACCAAGTTTTCTTGCAGGCAATATCCTTTTTTTTTTCTCTCTCTTTTGCTCAAAGGAGCAAACAAATTTTATCATACATCTTTCCCCTCCCTTACCCTTCCTCTGATATGTTTGTATGTTCTCATCCCAGTGACAAACACCCATCTTGGGCTGGTTTCTGTTTTGCAAGCCCCTACCTAACTGCCCTAGAGCCTGGCTGCTCCTCCACTCCCAGCTCCCTCCTGTTTTACCCTCTAACATTTGGCAGTGGGAGCAGCCCGTGCTGAGCCAAACAGCTCACACTTGAATCGAGGTGGAGTAAGGGATTTTTTCAAGCTGAGACAGATTTAGATCAAGCAGCAAATAAAGAAAAAGCCATTGATCCACCTGCCAGCATGGAGTCTCCCCCAGGCTCTTGGAAGGAAGCAGCAGTGTTGGACAGAGGCTGGTGCATCCCTGAGCATGGGCAAGGGAGAAAAGGACCCCAAAGGCACATGGTGTAGCAACACGTTCATCACATGGGACTTGTTTAAAGCAGAATTTGAGCTGTGAAATGGGGAGACCTACCCTGACAGAGAGTAAAGAGGGTGTCCTGCCCCAGAGGGCCTCACCTCCTCAGTGGGCATTCCTCCACACAGTCCATCCCAGTGTAAACTTGGACTTCACTAATATGCTTAAGTGCAACTGGTAGAAGTGCAGGCTGGGCATCAGTGGATTGTCTTCTCCTGTTTTGCAGCAGACTTTCCTCAGGCTGCTCACAGGATCTATCTATGTGCATTTCAACCTCCCTTGAGGGAGATGCACAAGTAACCATGCAGCTCCCACCAGCTGTAAAGGAAGACAGATGGCAAAAATACTGAGATGTGCAAATGTGCACACAGTCTCTGACAACTGGAGAGGAAAAATGCAGGAATCAAGGTATTGGATTTGCCAGGAAAAAAAATGAGACATGGGAGTAAGGGGCCTCTGGCAAGAGAGAACCCAGAAGATGGGACTCAGGGAATTCATTATCTATGGTGCTTCCAAGGCAAAATACACCAGGTGACTTTGCAGGAGTAGCAGCACAGGCATCTCCAGCTCAAAGGCTAGAAGCTCCAGAGCCCTCAAGTACTAACACATGTTCAAGGCATATAGCACCAGGATGGAGAGAAACAGGGAAAAAACTGTGGCCTTAGTGTAGGTGATGTGCATTGGTCTGTTGCATGGCCCCTGCACTTCAGCCAGACACTCTGAAGCATTAAACTGAAGACAACTTCCATTGCAATTAACCTGGAGCTAATCCAGGAACTGGCAGCATTTTCTTTTTTTTTTTTTTTTTTTTTAAGATAATGAACTGTGACTAACAGGATAATTTGGAACTCAAAGTTTTCTTGCTGCTACTAAGGCTCTGAGGAGTCCAAATACGACTGTGTCCTTAGATAGCACCCAGTGCCCACCAACAATTGCTGAAGCCACATGGCACATGGCATGGTTGGACCCAAAGTAAGGTGAGATTTAGGGTGTTTCTTGAAGCTTCTTGCTTAAGCATGTTCATCCAAAGTCACCTGGCAGCTGTGAACGTGGAGCTCCCAGGGAATCTCCTACATCAGCCTGAACTGTGCTCTGCAAGCAGTATCGTGCCCAGCATGGATCTTATGGGGCAAGAGAGGGGACCTTATAACCCCCCTCATGCTCCCAGTCCAGGCTGAGCTCAGCTTACAGGTGTCCCTGGGCAGTGGTTGAGAGTGGCAGGAAAAGCTCAGCTTGCACCTCCTCTGACCATCTCTCTTTGTCCACAGGCACCTTCACAACAACCGGATCCAAAGCCTGGGAGCCAACGGCTTCGATGGGCTGCACAGCTTGGAAACCCTGTGAGTCACCTGTTTTCCTCTCTGTCCTAGTGATCTCCTGTGTGTTCATCCCCAGTGCAGCCCTCAGGAAAGGGCTGGTGTGTCTGGGGCAGCCCCACTGCATGGTCATGTGTCACCACACACTGAGGGCAGCAGCAGGGCTGGCGCCAGGCACCAGCCCAGCAAGAAGCAGCCATGGGATTGGTGCCCCCTGGGATGGTGGCAGAGTGGCAGACTCTCCATGTGCCTCTGTGAGCTGGTCTGCTGCTGCAGAGAGGTCTGTGCATGAGGGTCAGTGCCAGGGAGGGGGCTCTGAGGTCCTGGACACAAGTCTAATCCCAGTACAATCCAGAGTGCTCCCATTCATGCCCTGCCCAGGGAGTGTCCCTACCTACTCAACACATGCCTGTGGTCCCAAAGACTCCTAAACACCTGGCTTCACCAAAATGGGGGGACAACTTGAGTTCAAGGCTGGCAAAATCCTCAGGGATTCATGGAATATCTCTCTTCAAAATGGTCTTTTGTTACCTGGCCAGCTGACTTCATCTTGAAGTCATCTCCTCTTGACACCACAGGGCAAGATGGGAAGTAGGAATGAGCTCTTCTCCAGGAACTTTCTTCACTAACATCAGATGGGTCACCCTGAACTCCAAGAGAGTTAAACCTGGCAGCCTTGCCTTGCTTGGACCTAATGCACCATGCACTGGTCCAGGAGGAAACATAAGCAAGCAAATCAAGGCTCTGAGGTCTGGAAGAGGTGCCTGATGCCTTCAGTTGTGCAGAAACATGTCCCTTCATGTGGGCCTTGGGGTCAGAGTCAGTCCCACGCTCCTTGCCAGGGAGAACTAAGGGGTCTGGGTCATGGCAAAAAGAGGTGACACCTCCCAGCACTGAAGTGCCACTCAAGAGGACAGTGCCCCTCTGTGCCCAGTATGGTGCCAGCAGCAGCAATGGGGCAGAAGCAGAAGCAGCAGGCAAGTCCTTGGAGGACTTGCTGATGAAAGAAAACCCTCTTTGAGCTCTGTGCTGGCAGACCATGCAGCAACATCATCACAGACCACATCAGGGCAACCTTATTCTGTCTGTATCCAAGGTGGTTAAAGCAGACACTTGTGCTGAAAGCTCATTTTCCCTCTCCTCATCTCTGCTCCTGCTCTAGCACTTTCTTTGTCTTTTGTTGCCACTCTGCATTCAGGGCAGCTCAGCATCTCCCTCTCCTGCTCTCAGTCCCTGCAGGGACAGGACTCCATAGCACTGTCAGGACGTGGCTCTCTGCAAGGCTGTGACAAAATCCTGTCCCCAATGACCAGGCAGCCCGGGGAGATTTGAACTCCAGGGGTTGTCCCCCTCGAGCAGGGCTCTGCCTGACTGCTGCCTGCATCCAAGCCCTGACAGCCCAGAGTGTGTGTGTGAGAATCCCACAGCCCCCATCCTCCACCAGCTCACTGCAGCTGCCTGGTCACTGCTGTGGTGAGACCTCCAGACTCTCCTGCTCGTCTCAGCACACTGGAGGAGTGTCCTCAAGAGACAGTGAGTTGGCTTTTGCTCCTCATGGCCTGAGCATCTAATTCTCACCTCCAGGACAGCCAGTATTTCAAGCCACTGATCTTTGAGGAAGGTATTGCCATGTTCCTCTCCAACACTGCCCTGATTACCAAAGCTGCAAAGCTTTGTGGCAAAAAAACCAGCTGAGCATTTGGCAGCAACAGCCCAGCCAAGCTGCTAGACCTGCAGCTACCTACCACCTCTCAGTTCCTGTGCATGTGGAGACTATTACAGCCTCTGCACATACCCTTCAACTCAAATTATGATTACATTCTGTTGACAGCACTTAGCACGTTTTCTTGGCTTGTGGAGGCCCAACTGTGCTCCCAGTTACCCCGTGGGCGTTACCTCCTAGAAGGCAGCAGGATGGCAAAGCTTGGTGAAGACAGACTCTTCTCCAGGGTTCCTAAAATGAGTATTTGTGGCCAGATGCTGATTATAAACCAGGCACAATGGTTGAAGAACTGTAGAAGTTAAAAAAAATAATGTTTGGGGCTTTTCAGAAAAGCCAAGGAAGTTTTAGGTGTAGAAACCTCTGTTCCCCTAAGGGGAATTGTTTCTTCTCATATTTACCTAGACAAGGATGCTTCTATTTTTATCAACTTTGCAGAAAGTTGATATAAAGTTGAAAATAGTTCTCTTAAAGCAAAGCTTGAAGAGAAACAGCACACACTGCTCCATGCAGGTCTCAGCAGTGTTCAAGCTGCCCATGCACAACCACACCAGATGCCTACCCCAGGTCATGTCATGTCTGCAAAAACCAGATCCCAGTGGAGCATCTCTGTTCTTGGAGAGAGCTTGGCCCTGATGTTTTAGGAGGGCAGCAAATCTAGAAAGAGGTAAAGAGAAGCCAGATGAATGACTTCATGTTTCCCCTGCACTGACTTGCAGGTATTTTGCACAAGTCAGCTCTGCCAGGTACAGTGCAAGAGCAGATCTGTGCTTTCCATGCTGATCAGGGGCAGGTAGATGCTCAGCACCCACCAGGTCTCAACTGGTCAAACAGCAGCATGTAGCTGGAGAAGCATCTCCAAGAAAATTTTCTCTCTCAGTGTAAAATCTGGCTGTTCATCAGCTCCCCCCACCCCAGGCTCCTCTTCCTGGGAAGGAAACCTGGGCAGGTGGGCTGGCAGCGAGCTCTGGCCAGATTCCCAAAGGGGTTTCGAAATAGCCTGGAAACGTAGTGAGATTCCCTCACCAGTTCCCATGAGAACAGAGAACACTTCAGGGCTGTGGGTAGAAACCCAAAGCATGGCTGAAGCACCAAACCAGGTATTAGGTAGTCAGAGTGAGGGATACTTGGCTTTTTTTTCTCCCTCTCCCAAAGGAGATCCTTGGAAACATTCAGACCTTGTACTCGGGGCTGGGGGCACAATGCTAGGGGAGACAGGGGGAGAAGAGCAGCAGCTTCTTTTCAGAGAAGCAGCAAGAAAAAAATACCATCCAGAGTCTTGTATGGTGCTAATACAGGAGCCAAACTCCCCACCACTGTGTGAGGACAGTATTTCTCATGGGAGGTTCCCTGTGACATGAATTTCCATGGTGACACTGGGCTTGTGCCCAGGTCTCTTTGCCTGGACCTTTGCCTGGAGAGCTGAGCAGTGTCCTAAGGTCCTCGAGCTTAGCAGCCAGACTCAATGCAACCTAAAGGCTGGTGAATAAGTGCCTCCTGCCTTGTAGTGCTTGACTTTGACCTCATTAGGTGGGTCATGATACTGCTGAACTTAGTCCACTGCTTCAGTGGAATGTAAATGTTTCATGGATCAAACCTGGAGGAGAAGGTGAATGCATGAAGTGCCTCCAGACAGCCAAGAGCCAAATCACTGATCTCTGTGGGGTGAAGGGATGGAGACCCTGGACAGTGCAGCTAAAGGGGTGGACAGGTTCCTGCATGGATCTTCCCATGTCTCCCACCAGAACAGTAGTAGGTCACTAATGTCCCTGAGCCATGAGCTCCACTGATGAAAAGGAGAAAGTGGGTTTTGACCCATCAGGACTTTTTTGCTCGAGCAGGCAGAGGTGGTGGTGTGGTCCTGAGCACCTGCTGCCATACACTCAACGTGAGGAAACCTGTCAAGAAATCCTTAGGGACTCTGCTATGGGCTCAGCAGGCAACAATACCACCTCCAGCAGGTCTAGTCTCTACCATGACCCTTGGGTGCAGATGGGCTAGCAGCACTGGGCATCCCCCTGGCATGGCTACATGCAGATCCCCCATCACAAAGGCCACCACATATCTCCAAACATCTGTGCAGGGCTCAATTTTGAGCTGCTGCTGCAAAAGGACAAATGCAAAAACAAGAGCTATGGCCTTTCCAGTGTCCAGGTCCATGCACATGGCCAAGTCTCCCATCTGCATGGAACATGGGCTGGACAGAAAATTGGGGCAGACTCCTCCCTGCCCAGGCATGTGCAGCCAGACAAGACCCTGACACAAGCATACTGCAAAACATGTCCTGGCAGAGTCCAGTCTCCCCATGCCACAGCAGGGCTAAGGTGGCTCCCAGAGCTGGGGCAGGGGGTGGGAAAAACAAATGGCTGCTCCCCAGAACCATGCTGAAGGCCTCCAGGCTACAGCCACCACAGCAATGATTGTCCCTAAAGTGCTGCTCCTCCAGTTGTTTGGACATCTCCAGCCTGTCTCTGCCTCAGACGTGATGGGGAAGCAGCTCAGGGAGGCCCTGCAGCCCTCACCCATCCCCTCTGCCCGAGATGACCCCGCTGCTTCCTATCTCTGACTTCTCCCTCCACATCCCTGCCAGCTCCTCCTCTCATCAGACAAAGGAGATAAATCACTTGCAAAGAGAAAAATCTCCATTCATTTTAAAAACCCTATTAATTTATTTTTAAAAATAGCGCTAATAAATTAAAAACGTCTCCCAGAAGGGCTGAATCCGAAACCCTCCAGCTCCAGGCATTTTCTCTTGTCTCTCAGGAAATGCCCTTACCACAGGCTCTCGTGGGGAGCTGCTCTATTATCCGGGTAATTAGTCGAGTCTGTAAATGCAGAGCAGAACTGAAATCTACCAACTCCTCCAGAGAGATGGATTTTCTATGGGAGAGAGAGGAAAGAAAAAAAAAAAAAAGAAATTAATATAAAGTGCACCTCAGGCAATGAAGGCAGGAAGAAGGAAATGGGAAATATCTCCACCACAGCTCATAGAAGGGGTTTTTTAACCCTTTTAGGGCCGGGCAGCTTTGCTGTTCTCCTGGAGAACTGTATGTTAAGTGCCACCTTGTTCATCAAGTGGTATTTATCTCCACCAGCACGTTTAATCTGAAAGCTTTTGTGCTGTCTCGTGGTGCTAAACCCAGTCTGTGCCATTCTGAAAGGTGCTGAGAGTTTTTGACTCCTCCAAGGATGTCCCATTGGCTGTGTGGGGCTGTTCTGTTCCCTCCACAGCATCCCGATGCTCTTCCCCCCCCAGAGTCAGGGGATGGAAAGGAATGGGGCAGGTGGCTTTTGGAAAGAGGCATCATATCTCAGGGCCCTGGTTGCATGAGTGTCTGGTCCAAGGACAGAGGTACAGAATTAATTATGCTCTGATCAGCATGTAAATGGAAGGGGACTTGGTCAAACAGAGAAATCCACCTGTCAAACTGAACTGACACGTGTCTGAAGCAGTCTGGGACCAGGCACTTCCCTCCTTCAGCCTCCTTGGGCCAACTGGTCCCAGTTTGCTGCATCTTCTTCCCCCAAGAGCAGAAGCCTGGACTGCCACAAACAAGTCCTCACAGATGCAGCTCAGGCTCTGAACCAGTCGGGTACCTTCCCACTGGGCCCAAGCCAACACGATATTCTACAAGATTATAAGGAAAAAAGACAGAAAGTGAGGGTGGTTGAGGAGAAAAGGTAGTTCTGAAGCTGCTGCACGTTTCCATGTGTCATGGCTTCACTCTAAGGTTCTCCTTCTTCACAGAGCTCTTCCAATTCTCCCTTTGCCCACCAAATCCTCACACCACCCCGTCTGCACCCTGTCAGCCCTCCTGCCTGGCTCCCCACTCCCTGGAGCTGCTGATGTTACAGTGACAGCGCTGAGTCTCCCCAAACTCCCAACCCCTGCTACTCCAGACCTGCCTGCCATGATTTATCAGGTGCCCTCAGCTCTCCTGGCTCCTTGGGCTTTGTTTCACTCAAAGCCTTGAGCAGAGGAGCGAGAGCAGCTGCCCGTGCCAGAGCAGGGAAGCCTCTGCCTCCAGAAACACTGATGGCCTGTGAACAGGAGGTGCAGACACTGCAGGCAGCAGAAGCAGCAGCAGAGACAAGTGTTCCTGATGCACAGAAGCTCTGCCCCCAGCCCACCTCCCCTCCTTCCAGTGGCACCACACTGCAGAGGGTCCATCACCAACAACTTGTGCACCTTGGGGTGGTAGATGGAGTCCCCCCAGCTCCCTTCCTGCAGTTTAGAAATGCTCTGCTGTAGACCAGACTTCCTAGAGCCTCCTCCCCTGCCTGGCCAAGTACAGCAGCCTTCTCCATGCCTCCCCTGCCTGAGTCATGGGCTCCACAGGGGTATTGTCTGTGCATCCCAGCAACCGAGGTCCCCACTGCTCAGCTTTGCGCTCGGCTCCTCTTATGTCTTGGAAACGCTACGTGCTCCCAGGACCCCCCAGGAGAGCCTGTTCTCACAGGCTTACTTCAACCTTGTTAAATAAATGGAATGGAATTGAAAACACATTTAATCTGGTACCTTGGTCAGTTAGAGAACAGACACATTCTGGGCACTGCTGTGTTTCTAAACGGAGAGCAGAGCTGTGGCTCGGCGGCTGCACGTGTGCAGGGCATGACCTGCCCACAGGTCCCCCCTGCCCCAGCAGCAGAGCTGCCTGTGTCACAGAACCCCTGTGCAGCACCGTGGGAGCACCTGGGATGTTCCCAGGCCAGGCTGTCAGAATGAATCCTTGTGCAGAGGTTGTTGCTTGCCCCAGGCAGGAATCAGGTACCGTTAGTGCCTTCCCACGGTGTGGGGACCCATCTCTGCTCCTTTGGGACAGCCATGAACTCTGTTGCACCCCATCACAGACTCTTCTCCTTACAATTTACCAAAAGTGGACCTTTCTAGGACTGGATTAGTCTCCCAACTTGTAGCACTGACCCAGCAGATGAATCCCATGATGGGTCATTTCTCCCTTCTGCGCACACTTGGGCATCCCTGTCGTGTCTCCGTTGAGGTGACAGGCACACGGCTCCAGGTCCTTCCACATCCTCCTCCTTCCTCTCACTTTTTATGGGCAATTGCTGCATCTCCTCATCCAGCCCATGCAGGGAAAGGACATGCACACAGCACATGTGTTAGCTGCTACAAGGAGAGCAGGTTTTACGCTGCAGAAGTGCGGTACCGTCAGGTTTCATACCCAGGATTAATCGTGCAGCCTTTCTCAGCTCGAGCTCAACCACAGACCATGACCTTGATATCTGGGTAAAGCTGTCTGGCTGGTGCCCAGCAAGGGGTCAAACTACCCCCATGGGCTTCCAGACCACCAATTAAATCATTTCCAGTGCTTGATTTGGCCACAGTAACCAGCGCCACTACCAGCAGCGGTAATTACATTTACTGGCAGCTTGAGTAGATGCCAGCACAGGACAGGTGGAAATTCAAGTCCTTATCTGAGGCTGCACAAAGTCTCTCTCCAGGTCATGGCAGCAACATCTCCAACTAGACTGAGACTGAAATAGTCAGCACACGTCCCATCTCCAGCTTCTAATCATCCTGCATCTCCAGGTTTATTAGCTGCAAATTTGTGGTGTTTTGTGGCTTATGGAAGAATTTATAGTACTATATAATTTTTTTGGCTTCCTGTGTGGAACCACTAATAGTCCCTAACAGGCAGAAAATTGACCTGATACTCCCCTCCTTCTCTCCTTTTGGCCTGACAGAAGATATTAATAGTTCCAGTCTGCATGTTGTCAGCCTCAAATCACCCTGGCAGTTAAAGCCCAAAATAACTCTGCCTTTGATGTCAATTTACTTTTATTTCTAAATAAACAATGGGTTGGTTAAGATCTTCCAAATATGAAGCTATAGGCTCACTCTAGAAATAACAACAATGGAAAGCCAGACAGTTTGTTCTGACTTGGATGAACTGGGTGACCTTTAAGAGGTTTTCATTTCAACTAGAAGAACAGACAAGGCTCCTTTGGACATCCCACCATGATGCAGTGGAGTCACCTGGCAACAAGTTTGGCTTTTTGCAGCTTTCCTCCCATCTGGCTGGGTCCTACAGTGGGAAGGAAGCTCTGAAGACCCACCACTGGGCACACAGGCTGGTCCAGATTCATCAGGGAGAGCAGGCAGAGGGGCAGTGTCTGGGATGGATGTGGCTCTGCTGATATCAGACATCTGTGCAAAGACCAGAGACCTGAATTTCACCAAAGGAGCAGAAACTGCCCCTGCTGTGAAAACTGGAGGCTCTTTGTGGATCATTGCATGAACCAGAGTGTTAATCATGGTCTGGGGAGGAAGAAAAGAAGGAAAAGGGAGAGAGAAGCCACCCATTTGTCCTGGTTTGGGTCTGGACCTCAGGGACATCTGCCCCATGGCAGGGAAGAGATGATACCTGGGGACCATCTCAGGTACTGGCTTCTTCCAGCCTCCTCCAAGCAGATGAACACCCCCCACCCCCTGGAAATCAGAGCTTGGCACGGGGCAGAGCACGAGGCACAGGCTGCAAACATCACTCAGAGGAGCTGGGAACCAGCATCTCTGGGTTTCTTTTCCAGGCAGAACACTCACCTCACCGAAACCCTGGAAGCATCTTGAGGGGTGAGCACGGGCACATCGTCTCTCCCAAACTGTCTGGGGTTGCTGGCACCAGGCTGGAGCAGCATGACGACTACACCTGCATTTCCACTTTCCAACAAGCTTGGCACATGCCAGCGTTCAGAGGTGGCTCTTTGCCCCGGAGGCAGCTGCCGAACACAACACTCTTTGTGTCTGTCAAGTGCCGGGGGGGG
>VXBZ01009169.1:111634-171949 GCA_013399135.1 Heliornis fulica
GGGGTGGGAGAGGCACGGAGCCGCTGCCAGGGCTGGAGAGGTGTGTGTTCGCTCGGGAAGGACCGGTCCTGTACGTACTTGCACACACACCGAGGTACAAACAAAACGTTCATCTGCTGATGAAAGACCAACCTGCCTGGAAGAGACACCGGCTGGAAAGGAAACGCGTTTTTTACTGAGAGACGGGAGCAGATAGTTCAGCACACTGAATTATTCCTTGGAAATAATGCTGGCTACAGATCTATGAGCCCTTTTTCTGCTAGTGACTCCCAGGGGGGTGAAGCTCCTCTGTTGGACAGTGTTTTCCAGCCATCAGCTGCTCACAGACACGTCTGGTATCGCCGGGGAGAAACTCAACCCCGCGCTACCGCACAGCGCTGCCCCCAGCACCGATGTCACGACGGTGCTGGGCTGAGCATCATCTGGGGACAGGGCAAATGGTGTCTGTCGCCAGGGATGGTCCCTTGGCATCACACAGGCTCGTCCCAGTCCCTCAGTTTGCAGCACAAGGGAGGGAAGTGATGTGGGAAGCGGTGTGGGAAGCGGTGTGGGAAGCGGTGTGGGAAGCCGGCCTGGAGTGACCATGTTTCCAAATGCCCAGCAGGATCCAGCAGGATCCTGACTGCACTTCAAGTGTTCCTTCCCTTTGGAAATCCACCCTGTAGTGCCTGTGCTTCAGTGAAGGGATGTGCATCGTCAAGGTCCTGTCCTGCCCTCTCTACCCACACGTAGCAGAGCCAGTGCAAAGCGAGACACTCAGCTGTGACAGTGACAGGCGCCGGACAGGTGCCATCAACAGAGACAGAGACTGGATAAGAGCATCCAAGCAGCTGATTGTGACCTGTGTGGCACAGGAGCCATCGTCTGGGGGTGGGCACAGTCCATGCCATAGGGCACCTGTCATAGGGCTGCAAAGGCAGCCCAGCAACCAGGTCTGGTATGGACCTTGTCAAGGCTACACAAGGCAAAATCCACCCAAGACAACCTCATCCCCTGTTATTCTTCTGGGTTCCCCCCACCCCACCCCTGGCCCTCCATGTCTTGCAATTCCCTGGTAAGTATTCCCTAGGATGTAAGTTGTATAAACCTGGAGTCTGGATGGGAAGACCAAGTTAGAGGGTCCCTCTGGGTTGATTTACTGTGTAAATGCCTCCAGGGCAAAGCTGAGACAGCACCACAGAGTGATTCCCACGCAGGGACACTGGCAAAGGAGAAGACTGTAAAAGGGGGTGGGGAGGGGTAAGAATGATCATAACATAATTACCATGCCTGGGCCCAGAGGATGAGAATTACAAGGTAATTGGACAGCAGCTCATTGCTGTGTAAATGCATGGTTATTTCTGTTCTGTAAACCACAATCCAGGTTACATGGTAATTACTTTGAGGTCCATTAAATGTAATTATACAGTAATCTCCAGGAGCCAGTAATTACCCTCATGTTCCAAAGTATCTACCACTTAAAACTCAGTGAGCTCCATGCAGGTAGGAAGTAGTTGCGTGGTTTCCAGATTTCAGTGCTTTGGTCTGTGGGATGGCCGGGACAGGGTCACATATGGCTGGAACTGCTCTTCAGAGGGGAGTGTTGGCCATGCTAGAGGAGCAGTGCTCGACAGCTAAAGCCCAGCCAGTCTCCATGGCCCCCTCCCACCAAGAGCAGGATTGGTGCCTTCAGTGAGCTTCTCCTCCTAGTGCCCCACAGCCCAAATCGTCTTCCAGAGGCACCAGCCCATCCTTGGAGAGCAAATACAGCCCATGAGGTGTTGTGAGGTTTCAGGCTCAGATGCCTCTCCTGGTTGCCAGGTCAGGGCAGGTGAACTCTATATTGTCATTATGACCAACACATTGTATTTTACTTAATTAATTATACTGCAAATTAAACTAAATGCTCAACAGTGTCAATACCTCTTTCACATCACTCCCACCATCAGCTCACAGCTTCCAGTGGGGGGGTTCACCATCAGAAGACCTAGGCCCTCCCATAGCCTGCTCTTCCCACTGGTCCCAGTCACTGGTTCCCAGCATGTCCCAGCAGCAGGGAGGTCCAGGGTCTCCAGGATAAGCACTAAGGAGAATGGTCCCCTCTCTGCACTGCAGGGTGAGGAGGGTGCAGTGAGCCCTTTTATGGGGCTCACACAACCAAATTCAATCTTCTGGTTTTCTTTCACAAAAGGGTCCAAAAAAATTCACAAAGTCCCTGGGGGTGAGTTCCTGGGACAGTGGCACAGGCACCCTGGAGATGTGAAGCAGCAGCATGGCCCAGAGCTGGGCATAGAGGGACTTGGTGGGGAAGGAGTCTAGATGGCAGCTGCCATGGTTTGGACAGGCTCTGCCTGACAGTTCTCTTAGTAGGGAATATTCCTGCTGCAGGAATGTGTGAGATTTTCTTTCCAGGCAGTGTCTGGATCAGCACAGTAGGAAAAACCTGTCTCCCATGCTTAACAACCAAGTTTCCACAGCTTCAAAGCACAGATACACTCAGTTGAGTTCCTGCAGCAGCATTAATGAACGTTTTTCCTTCCTCTGTCTTTCAGGGATCTAAACTACAATGAGCTGCTGGAATTCCCTGGGGCTATCAAGACACTGGGCCGACTGCAGGAGCTGTGAGATTTTCTGTTTATTCCTTTTCAAAAGCATTCCCTGACAGAAAGTGACCAGTGTGTGCTCTGGCTTGAAGAGAGCACTAGGTCCAAGCCTTTCTTGTGTCCTTCCCAGCCCTCTCCACCATGCACATAAAAACATCATCTCTAATCACCTCACCATCAGCCTCTGCACCACAGCAGGTGCAGGGGAGTGGGAGGTTCCTCCTCCAGCCCTTCAATCTCCTGTGGCATCTAAAGGACACAAAGTCCATCTGATCTCCAGCTACTTTCAATGTCCGTTCTGCAGCCTGAGGCCACAACCATGGAGTTGTTTGTTATTTTGAGGCCATGTCTTCTGCAGGCCCTGTGCCACCACCTCTGATGTGCAGAAACTGTTTGATCTCACTTTGGACAAATTTATACTAGGGAGCTATAAAAGTTTATGACCATTCTAGTGGCTAGATCGCTCTCCTCTAACTGGTCAGACTGGGAAACATTAAAAACAAGAACCCACACCCCTTAACATCCACGATGGTAGAGGCTTCAAGATGGGGTCAAGTCGACTTGGTGTGGATCTACAGTTCCTGTAGACCCTAAAACTGTGTCACATTGATGACATGATGAGGTGGGACAAGGACCAAGGTGCTTTGGTGATTCTGGGAGGCTTGAAGTAAAAATCTGACAGCGCTTTTGTTTTATAGTGGAAGAATTCTCAGATTTCTCTGATCAGAGCAGATACCATTAGTCTCACATCCTTAATCACTTTGAGATGGTAAATCTCAAACAGCCATCCAACTAACCAGTCACACCAACTCCTCTGGTGTTAAGCAACCTGGGCATCACCCAGATGGTGGTGGTTCTGGACACAGGGTCCCATGGCTACCTTCTGCATATGCAGAGTAAATACAGCAGGAGGGCTTTGACCTTCCTCACTTTCTGGCATCTGGAGCCTACACCTCCTATTTATGTGTGTTTTGAAGACTATCTGCCTTCAAAGATGTTGAGGAAATAAGGTATCTCCAAGTCTTTCTCATCCATTAATGTAAAGATATTTCTTTCTCCAACAGAGGTTTTCATAACAACAACATCAAAGCTATTCCAGAGAATGCATTTGTTGGGAATCCCCTCCTCCAAACAATGTAAGAAATTAATTAATGTTTCCTACATCCTTATATCCCCCAGAAAGGGGCATTTCATGATGGTTTTGGTTGGGATTTCTGGCTGTTGTCAACCTGGCTGCAGTTTTGACATGTTTTGTATAGGGGCCAGCACAAGCTGAAGTTATCTCCTCCTCAGCTACACCTCGGGTTTTATGGCACAGGTTCTCCTTCCCCCTGCAGCTGAACTTCACTGCTGATAACAATGAAGGGACAACATATGGGTGGTCTACATGGAAATCTTGATAACAGCAGTTTCTAAGCCTCAGCTCACATCTGCCTGTGTTTATTCCTCGTGTTTAGAAAAGCTGCTAGACAGCTAGAGCAGTAGCTACATGTGTCAGGGGGCTGGGACACCAGATGATTGTGAGTCTATCCCAGGCCCAAAGGTTCTGCAGATAAATCCAGCCAGTGGTCAGCTCATTTCCCCTCTGCCCAGGCACAAATAAGAGACTTTTGGATGTTTCTTCCCTGAGCAACACTGATGCTGGAAGTGATGGCAAGTGTCAAAAGCTCTGCTTGGCCAGTCTGGGTCTTAAGTTTTAGAAATGCCAACATCTGGAAAGCCAAGGTGACACAGTCACTGCTTCAGTCAAATCAAAACCAGCCTCATCCCCATCCTCCTTGGGCACCATCTTTGGAGTCAGGTGTGAGTGGGACACATCTGGACTACTCATGTCTCCATTGGATCTGCCCAACCAAAGTCTCTCAGTCAGAGGGGAAAAAGTGCTTCTTGTAGGCAGTGATTCAGCTCGTAAAACTGGTTGAATCACAGAAGAGTTCACTTCTCTCCACTGAGACAAACAGGAAAGATGTTGGTGCTGTGGATAAGTAAGATCAGAGGAGGTGTCATCAAGTGCAAGGTGTTTCTCAGCAGGGTTACAGTATGATAGTGGGGTTGAAGGAGGGATTTGTATCTTCCTATCCTGCCTGTTTCAGTAGGACTCAAAACAGACCTTCCAGAACAACAGCTGTACCAACATTCAGCCAAAGCAGGCTACTGTGAGAGCCTGGGTCTACCTGAAAATCAAGGGCTCCTCATAGGATAGCCAGCACCTCCTACATAGTTTATTACTAGTTGCTCTGAGATTCTTGACCTGTAATAGCATCTTCTGTTCATGCCCAGCAGATTCTGACTGGTTACTCATTTCCCTTGCAGCCATTTCTATGACAATCCCATCCAATTCGTTGGACAGTCTGCGTTCCAGTACTTGCCAAAGCTCCACACACTGTAAGTTCACTGAGCATCTCCAAGCTGTCCATCTTAGTGTCCTTCTCCCTTCCTATCTTCTTGAGCCACTGTGCTGACAGAAGACCATGATGCCACTTTTCTGGCTGGTCCCAAAGTCAGTCCCAAAGGAGTAGGCACTGCAAACGTTTTCTGCTGAGAAAGAATAATTTTGAGAAGGGCATTTTGGAAGGACCAGTCCACTCCCCCTGCCCACCCAGCTGACAAGCACTGGAGTATTCTCCACAGCTGCCTCAGCACCAGCAAAGACAACCCTCACAACTGCCACAACTTTTGCCACATGCTGCTCAAGCAAACCTCACACTTCTGTGTAGTTGCCCGAACACAAGGACACTGAAGGCATCTGCCTTCCTCCACAAGATGGAAAAGTGTCCAGGAACACATGTCCCATGACACCATGGCACAAATAATCTTACTGACCAGCCAGCAGTGACAGTGCTTCCTTAACATGCATGTCTGGAAGCCTGTTCCTCAGCCACCCCCATGTGGTAGGCACCATCTGGGCCACAACAGCTGCTCCCCATGGGCTGACCTGGAGTGTGTTTTTTTAGCTAACCTGTTGTGGCACAGCACTAAATACTGAGGCAGAGGCAACCTCAGAACCTCTGTTTATAAGCCTCACCCAGCCTCTCGCTGCAGGAACACAGTCAGGCAAACAAAATAAATCCTTCCAACACCCATGCATTCCCTAGATCCAAACACAGAGGCTCGGGTGGGATACCCTGCTTACATTCCCCATGCTAATTGTTTGGTGGGTTTTTTTATTTAATTTGGGTAAAAGATCGTGCCAAGAATGTCAGTGGTTGGGGAGGGTCTGAGCTTGCCAAGCCTTCTTGCATAGAAATGCCCGATTCCAGCTCGCTGCATCTGCTCTGCATGAGACATCTGCTCCACCACACCGTTGGCAGTGCCACGCTGGTGAGAGGGGCACCTCTGGATCTGCACCTCCCATCACCACACTGGGCAGATGTGCCACCATGGATGATGGGTCTGGGACCTTGGGTGGCTGCTCTTGCTTCCAGGTCCTCTGACCACCTCACTTTCCTCTCATTTCTCTGCAGGTCGCTCAATGGTGCAACAGACATCAGAGAATTCCCAGACCTTAAAGGCACCACCAGCCTAGAAGTTTTGTGAGTGGCACCTCTCTCCCTTTTACCCTGGTACTCGTGCTCTTCCTCCTTCAAGGTGGTCCAGGCTGTTTTCAGCGAGGAAAACTTTCCCAGTGCTGTGCAGTTGGGTGTCTCCAGCTCTGCCTCTCCCTGGTCACTCACCTCTCTGCTTCGTTTCTCCCCTGTGGCTCCTGAAAGCAGCTTTCCTCTCTGTGAGTTGCTCTCTCAGTACTGTTGTGTGTGCTCTGATTTTTATTTTTTTGTTGTTGTTCTCTTTATTTCTTCTTTCCTCTCTGGATCTGTGAAGGAACAAGTCTTTGGGTGCTGTGCTTCGGTGTGGTCTGCTGAGACCCGGTGTCTCTGCCTGTCCTGGGACTAGTGCAGTGCAGGGGACATCTGACACCCAGGCCAGGGGCTCCTGGAGCTGCTCCAATCCCATCCTCACTCACCAGACCCAGGAAATCAGGGCCTTGGAGGGCATCTTGTCTCTGGCCTCCCCAGGTTCTCCTCTCTAGGTTGCTGGTCCACATGCTGTGCCCAGCTGAGTAGCCCAGCCCAGGAGCATGACCTGGATATGCCTTCCCTCAGGGACACCCTCTCTCCTGGTGTTTCCTTATGCCATTAATATTGTCTCTCCTGCCACCACATGGGATCAGTAGCTGTGCCTGTGGGTCACAGTCTGTGCTCTGGCTTTCAGTAACACCATTTCTCCTCTCTCCCCCATTCCTCCAGGACCTTGACCCGGGCTGGCATCCACCTACTCCCCAGAGCGATGTGCCAGCAGCTGCCCAGCCTCCGAGTCCTGTGAGTACCACGGTTCTCTGTCCTGCCCTATCTTTAGAAAAGTCCTGTCAGAAACCAGGCTCTTCTTGTCCAGCTTAGGGAGGGGACCAGCTATAGAAGACTATCCTGTGGTTGCTGTGCCTGTTACCTTCTCCATGCAGAAAACAACATCTTCTTAGGCACTGCTTTAAGCTCTGCATGTTCTTGAACTTGCTTCATCCCAGCGTGATGCTCTGGACTCAGGGCTGCAAGCAATCACAGAATCACAGAGTCACAGAGTCACAGAGTCACAGGCTGGGCTGGGTTGGACCTCAAGGACCATCATGTTCCAACACCCCTGCCACAGGCAGGGCCACCAACCTCCAGGCCTGGACCTAGACAGGGCTGCTCAGGGCCCCATCCAACCTGGCTTTGAATACTTCCAGGGCTGGGACAGATCCAGAGTCACCTCCTCCTTGCTCTGCACCAGTGAGAACTGCCATACCGATGCAAGGAGGGTAGAGAGGGTGCAAAGGGTGGTGGGTAAGAACAGCAGCAGCATGTCAGAGCTCCTACATACACACAGCACAAAAGGCAGAAGTAAATCACATTCCCAGAAGGGTCTGCCCCAGTGCTGGCTCACTGCAGTTGGAGCTCCAGCAAGTGCCATCATCTGGAGGAAGGATCCTGTTCACCTCCTGGGATGGGACAGCCATCACCTGATGGAGACCTGCAAGGCCACATGCTCATGGTGCCTCATGTGGTGTGGTATTGGCAGGTCAAGGTTTTCCTAGAATGTCGAAGTTGCTTTGGTTCCACCTGCTTGGCAAAGCACTGAATGATGCTGAGATGTGCTTTTCTCTCTAACTTGGTATATGGTGAAATCAGCATCTCTGAAAAAGTTCATCTTCCCCTGATTCCTGAGATCCCCAACCTTGTCTGCAGCCAAAGGCATCCTCAGGAAATGAGTCATGAGCCAGATTTATACAAGTTTGCAGCCTTAGGGCAGGTCTCCTGCTTGCCTCACATCAGTCTTTATACAAGCAAGTGAAAAATGAAAATAAGTTTGTTCCAGGAGAGCAACAGGGTTGAATTCTTGATCACAGAAACTGGAAACAAAAGAAAAACATTTAAAAAAAAAATAAACCCAAAAAACCCCCAAAACCCCACACCATTTGTAACTTAGCAGATCACAGCATTTTGGCTCCAGCTGTCCCTGTAAGGAAGATCTCCCATCTTTAGACATCTGGACCAGTTCAATAGACATCTTGCCACCAAAGCATCCCCTCCAGAAGGGCTGGGCTGTAGGGTCCCAGTTATGTTTGCAAGTTATTGGACTGTAAACTTTTGCAGCAGAGCCTGTTCTTCATGCCTGACCCCTCCTTGTGTAAGAGTTTTATTGGGACACCCCACCTTGTTCCTTGTTCCTTGTTCCTCTTTCCCAGTTAATTTTACTGACATTAATTGCATTGCTTAGGAGTTTGGAAAGAGGGTGTGTGGGCCAATGTTTGTGCATGTTTACATCTCTCTTGCCTTTGGTCTTGTGTCCCTGCGGCGCTGGAGGGTTTCTCTCGCTGCTTCCCCCCACTTTGCCAGCCTCTTGGCAGCCTGTCAGGTTGACCTTGACTGTGACACATGTGAACACAGATGATACAGTTAACACCACATTCCTGGCCTCCCTCAGCTCGCCAGAGATGCCGATTCCCTGCAGAGATCCTGCACGGGAGCTGTGAGAGCCACCAGAGGGGCGTGAGGCTCCTGCCAGGCTGCGGTGGTGCTCTGTGCAGGGCAGCCTGGCTGAGCTTCAGCTTGGCATCAACCTGATGTCCTGTTGCTTTTGGCCAGAGCTTCTGCTCAGGGCACAGATTTGGTTTTCCTCTCCAGCAGAAATAGAGGAAACTTCCCTGAGCAGAGCTGAAGTCCCCTGATGAGACCGGTGGCTTCACCTTGTGTCCACTACACAGCGTCAGTGGCTGAGGCTGCTCTGCACGTAGATATGGGGCTGTGTCTGGTTACCAGTGGAATGAGAAATAACTCCTGGGGCTGCCTTCTGCCTTCCTCACTGTCTAGGGAAGCCACCAACCTGTCAAACCCAGGGGTTGACACAGGGACCTGAGAAAAGTCACTCTTTTTCCATAACGGGTGACAGTCTCCAGAGCCAAGCACAAATTGGCTTGTTTCTCCCTCCCTGCTTCTCCTTCCCACCGTGGGAAACTGGTGGAGATGGGCTGGGCCAAAGAAAAAAGAGAGATAGATATAGATATAGATATAGATATAGATATAGATATAGATATAGATATAGATATATAATTGAAATGTTTTATGATCAACTTTTTGGCAGAATGATGGAAACTGATTTTGGAATATTGGTGGAGAGGCCACATACAAAACTTCACCCTGGGGCCAATTTCCCTTGAACAAGCCCAAATCCAGGCTCTGCTGGTGGGGAAAGGTTCCCAGCATTACTCCTTACCCAGCCCATCCTGGGTTTAATGAATTCACACTGACCTGGACCAGGGTAGGTTTTCCTCTGACTATCAAGTCACTCTGCCCTGGATGCTGACATGACACCAGGCCATGAAGCAGTGGGAACAGGAGTTTGTGGGGAACTGCTTTCAAGTGACAGCACTTGAACAATGGGGACCAGAGGCTTCCACAACCTGGAATGTCCTGTACAGAGACCCTGCCAGTGCCACAGCCCCTTCCCCAGGCCTGGGGAGAAGCCAGGAGAGGACGAATGGAGAGCAGGCAGTGGGCAGTTGGGTTAGCTGTGCCAGGGAGGAGGAAAGGAGCTGGTTCTGCTGCCAAAACCTCCCAGGCTCTCCAAGCACATCTGCAGCTTTTGTGGGCTCCCCCATGCACATCAGCAGGACAGGAGCTCTGGCACGAGCACCTCCCTGCTTTGCCCCCAGAAAAGCAAGGCTGGGCATGGTAGAACCTGGCACAGGTGCATTTCACAGCTGACTTGGAAAAGCCCATCCCAGCTGCAGCAGCAGCTCTGTGAGTCTGCAGATTGTGCTGGAGGGAGCTGGGCTGGGGCTGGATGAGGAGGTAAAGCACCTGAGCGATCCTCCTTGCATAAAGGCACTCAGAGCAAGCCTCAGGTATGTGCAGAGTGGAGATCTCCCTTGCCTGGGGCTGCTGGTCTCTGCAGCTGTGCAAAATGGAACATCCCCCCCCCTCTCCAGCAACATCTGCTTCCCGAGGGAGGGCTCCAGGGCACTTGCTTTGGGTCTCCTAACGTTACTGTACCGGTGTTTTCCCTGCAGAGAACTGTCACACAACCAAATCGAGGACCTGCCCAGTTTCCACCGGTGTCAGCGGCTGGAGGAGCTGTGAGTAAAGAGATGTTCTCACTTGCTCTGGGAGAAAAGGGCTGTTTAGGGGACAAAGGCAGTTCCCACCTCAATAGCAGAGGCTGTCTGAGCCCTGGAGCTGCCCATCAGAGAGAACAGTTTTGATCTGTTTTGATCTTCACTCTGTTTACCCCTGGAAATAAAGAGTAGGTGTCCCAAGCTCAGATGACATCCCCCACTGCAACCCATTTGTCTGCTGCCCTGCGATAAAAGTCCTACAAGTACAAGCGCTGCCTTCAGCTATTTTCTCAAACCAGTTTCTGTTTTCCCAGTGGTCTCCAGCACAACAGGATCCAGGAGATCAGAGCAGACACCTTTGTGCAGCTGATGGCCCTGCGCTCCATGTAAGTCTCGTCGGTCCGGGGAACAGCTGGGTTTTCTCCTGGGGGAGGGCAAACCATCGGCCAGGCTGATGCGGAGCATCCCAGCCCCTCACCCCTGGCTCTGCCGGGGGGCTTTGCTGTCCAGCCACTCTTTGATTTCCCGTTGTAAAGAACAGGGTACAAACCTCCTGGCTTTCCTCTGTGTGCAGACACCCCCTGTACATTAACCCCTTACCTGCCAGGTGTGCACACATGACAGACACCCGTCTCTCCTGAAACGGGACATGGACTCGTGGCAGGGATTTACCATGGAGCTCCAGCACCCGTTTCCTTACACACACTAGTCCTGGGCCAGGCACTCCAGCACCATCCATGCAGAACATCTTATTGGACCTGGGAGTGTCTCCCCACAACCCAAAAGCATTTCTCGGATGCATTAAGTGCACACAAGCGCCCCTCCACCTCACACACACGGTGACACTGCAGGATGCTCCCTTAAGTACTCGTCCCCTTTGAGAAGCTAATAAGGCTTCACAGGGCATGATTCACCCTGTGAGGTGTGGGAAGAGACCTCCAAGTGCTGATGGTCTTTATTTGCTGTTCTGTTTGCAAGTGAACCGAATTGGGTAAAAGCTTTTTCCCATGGAGTGACATTTAACAGGCCAGCATTCCTCGGGATCCCACGAGTGCCACGCACCCCGTGTTTACAGCTGCAGGAACACTCATGTACTACATGTCCCACGACAGACCAGCAGGCGAACTGGAGCACGCTGCAGCCACACAAACACACAGCTGGGCGTGCAAGCTCCAGCATTTGCCTTTGTGTGTGTCCTGGGTCCCCGTGGGAAGGATTCAACTGACCCAACTTCAGCCTTCTGCAGTGACAGACACTGGGCTGGCTCCCTTCAGAGCTGGAGAGATGTAGGTGCATGCAGGAGGGTGCTCCTGGCAGCCTTAGGGGAAGAAATGCTTCTTGATATGCAGGTTCCTCTGCACTGGAGACAGAGGGAGGTGAGTCTTCTAACTCAGATGGAAGCAGAGCGTGTGGAGGAGCCTCAGGGAATCCTCCCCACAACCTGGACAACTGTGCATGACAGGAGACACTCTAAGATGGCTTTGTTTCACCTTCCACATGCTTCCTAACTGTATATGCCCTTGCCTGGGCACCCAGAGGTGACCACATCAGGGATGCTCTGGCACAAAGGCACAATCTGGCTAATGCTCCAAGGTAAATTTAGCATGTTAGCATTAAAGCTCTAAATTTACAGAAATCAATCCTAAAAGGAGTGTTTCCTGTTGGTCCCAGTAGAGGAGCTCCTGCAAAGCAAACTCTTGTGCCCTCTGTCAGAACATATTTGCCTCCCAGGAGCAGCCATGAGACAGAACTTGCTGCTGACCAAGGGGCTGCTGCTCCTACGTTTACCCACAGGAGCCCTTTGTCTAGGCAGGTGCCAGCAGCTCCACTGCCCTGCTCTGCACCCCTCTTACCAGCGTGTCCTTGCCTTGCAGAGACCTGAGCTGGAATTACATCCAGTTTATTCACCCTGATGCCTTTGTGACCCTGCACTCACTCACCAAGCTGTAAGTCACAGTGATATTTCCTGGGGTGGTCCGGGGTCAGCAGGTGTCTGAGGACCTCAGACTGGCTCCTATCAGTGTTAACTGATGAATGTGCAGAAGGGACCATCTTCAAGTGGTCTCACTCTGCTCACTTAAACCTCCACTTCCTGATGCTTTCCTGACTGCCTTTAGATGCCTTCAGGAAAGATCAGCATGATTGTTTCAGTGAGAGTCAGACCATCTTTGCTGGCTCTGGAGCCAGCAAAGATGGTCTGACTCTCACTGAAACAATCAGCCCCCTCACTAAGACTCTTGGGTATTTTATGGGCTGGGAGATGCAGTCATACATGACCTATGATGTGGGAAGTGGTGGGGAAGAGATGCATGGGGCAGATGTGCACACAGGGAGGTAGATACCACCCAGAGCTTTTGGTGCGGGAATTAACCCCTCCCCCTGGTTTTCCCTGGGGATTGCAGCTTTATGTCCATTTGTCTCCAGTGGCTCCTGGTCCCTATGCAGCACCCAGACCCATTTCAGCATCACACCTGAGGGAGCAATCAAGGCATGCATCTCCAGGACTCCATTTGGATGAGACACCACTAAAACCCTCCCAACCATCTCACTCTCTGCTTTCCCTTCACCAGGGACTTGACTGATAACCAGCTGGTCACGCTGCCTCTGGATGGTTTGGGTGGACTGACCCATCTGAAGCTCCAAGGCAACCCATCTCTCTCTGAGCCCTTCACCAAGGAGAGCTTCCCCAAAATGAGGTACTGGTGGTGTGGGCTGGCCCCCTCCTGGCACTCAGCACAGCTTGTATTTGCTTAGAGCAATCAGCCTCCTGCCTTGTTTATCTCACGCTTCGCTCCATCGGTTCAGGCCAACCGGTTGAGGAAGCTTCATCTGCTGCTAAGGCTCCTTGTAAAGTCTTGCATGGGAGAGTGGTGCTGTGGTCCTGGGCCCCCGCCCCAAACACAGACACAAGTGGAAAGCGTGGAGCAGGCCCAGCTTAGGGCTCCTCTCAATGGAAAACATTCCCAGAAGCCAGTCCTAGCTAATGACATCCAGCTTTCCTTCAGTAAACTCTGTTTGTGTGGCCGTGTCTTGTCTGCTATGGATTAATGAGGAGCCTCAAGGGGTCAAACTGAGCAAGATGAAGCTGCAAAACACTCGTTGCTCAGTGCCACACTGCAGGCTCTGGCTCTCCTGACCCTCCCTTAGTGGTGGGTCTCCAGGATGGCACCTGCCCTCGGGCTGAGGGGCCCACGGTCCAGATGATTCAAATTCCTCTGAGGTGAAGCCATCTTTTGCTTGGGTCTCCCAGGCAGTTCTCTTGCTGCCCAGGATGCATGACCTGATGCTCCCACTCATGGAGTAGGGGTTCCCAAGGCTGGAGCTTCTCATGTTTAGACACCCACTGCTGGGGTCGATGGCCATTGCACCAGTGTCAGATTTAACAGCTCAGGTCTGATGGAAAGTGTGGGGCCCTCACCTCAGTCTGCCTCAGCAGTGGTACCTGCAGGGCTTTCTCTTTGGGCTTTTTTTGATTCATCATAGCTGGGATCTGATGCATAACTGGTTTCCAAAGGTCAGGGGATCCCACAAGCTTCCACACCCCAGATGTTGGTCTCTTTGCTGAGTGGGTCAAGTTCAGCACATCCAGGGCCATTCCTCCTCTTGACTGATTCCANATCTGATGCATAACTGGTTTCCAAAGGTCAGGGGATCCCAGAAGCTTCCAGAGAGCTTTCCACACCCGAGATGTTGGTCCCTTTGCTGTGTGGGTCAAGTTCAGCACATCCAGGGCCATTCCTCCTCTTGACTGATTCCACTGACATGTGTGGAGCTGATTTGGAGAGGCTGAGTCTGCAGGACTGGTTCATGAACCACACCAGGTGATGGACCCAGTACCATTTCCTAAGTGGAAATGGTACTGGGTCCATCAGAACAGTCCCAAGAACAGGACTACTTCATGCTGCCGTGAAGTAGTCCTGTTCTTGGGGCACATGTCTGAAGGAATCATCTGAGAACAGCTCTTAGCCATCCTGGGAGAATCTCTCCCTCCCTACCACCTTTCAGTAATAGGGTTTAATTTGGAGTTTATAACAGGAAACAAGCTTGTATACAGAGTTTCCATAGCCTCCCAGGGATCAGCCAGAAATGTTTGGGAACTTAAAACAAAAGCATGTTTTTAGAATATAGAATTTCACCATATTTACTGATCTTCTCAGAAGACTCTAATTGTCTGGAAAACCTGAGGTTCCTTTGCCTTCATCAGCAGTTTTTCTGACTTCCAGCAAAGAAGTAGGACTTTGCTGACTTTGGAGACAATGCAGCTGCTGACTGATAGCCTGGTGTTGCATCCAGATGATGCTCATCTGAAGTTTAATTAACCTTGTACTACATGTAATTACATTAACAACTAACAATTCTACTTTCAAGTAGAAATCATACATACTGAAATAACTTCTTGCACTTGATTTCCCTGCCTGAGCTGGGGAGATGGAGTCTGACCTTCAGCCACAAGCAAGGGGGCTCTTGAGCTTGTGGAAGCTCTCAGTGAGCTTCTCAGCTTGGACAAAAGAATGTCCAGCAAACAAATGGTGTTGGGGTTGAAAATGAAGGCTCCCCATGCACAGCTTATGGCATATCTCCAGAGGACAGGGGAAAGAGAAACTAATTCAGCCTAGGGAGAATGCAGGAGGGTTTTTAGGAATTACCCAGGAACTTCAGTGCAGTTTCTAAACTTGGTGTCTGGCAACATCCCATCGACAGTGTCTTAAGCACCAGGAGTGGAGCAGTACATAGAGTACATAGTACATAGCACCAGAGCCAAGTCCTTCTCCAATGTGACCATCACTTCACACACTGGCTTTTGTCACACATGGAAATGAAGCAAAAAGTTCAAAGCAATGGAGAGTCAGGTCTTGGAGGTGGCACACCTAGAAAGTTCTGTTTTCCCCCTTTGCAGAGTCCTCGAGGTACCTTATGCTTACCAGTGCTGTGCCTATGGAAGCTGCAACAGCTTCTTCAAGATGTCCAACCAATGGGAGTCAGAGGACACGAGCCCTGAGGAGGAGGATCCCCACAAGAGGACCATGGAGTTGTTTCCGAGTCATGCTGATAATCACTGTAAGTAAACCTGGTCAGATGATGGGCAGGTCCATGCCATGAGCTAGGATACAACCCTGCATTTCCAGGAGTGGTCCCATCACCAGCCATGGAATCACACCACCCCAGCTGTGATTCCATGGCTGGTGATGGGCCCACTCCTCCAGCTCTGATGCCCAGTTGCAGTGAATGGGCTTTGACTGCAGTCACTGCACTGGAGAAAGAGCTTATGTGGTGCTTCCAAACCTTTGCAATGGAACAGGAAGACCTGGCAGTCTCCAACAGCATGGGCATGTTTGCTAACCTGGCCTTGCTGACCACAGAGGGAGGCTACCTCAGCCATCAATGGTTGACCCAGANCCCAGAGCAGTTGGGTCCTCTGTGTGCCAGCAGTGATGGAAGGCAGTGTCATAAGGTGTCTACATCACCCTGCCTGCTCCTGCCATCTGCCCTGCTCCTTCACAGACTAAGAATAATAACCCAGAAAGCCCAGCCAGGGGCTAGCAAGTCTGATTCCTACCAGCTTGGTGTGGCTCCTGGAAGCGTGGTAGGCTTGGTGGTTACACTGGCAGCCAGTACAGAGGAGCCATATGCTACAGTTGTTGCTGCAGGAATTTCTCCTCAGCTGGGTCAGTTTTTCCATCATTAATGCAGCCCATACTTTAACAGCCCTTGTGCATATAGATGAGGTGTTTGCCCAGCAAATTCCAGCATCTGTGAAAAGAGCTAGTTTGCAGCCTGCAGACCTGCTCTTGCTGGGTGCTAAAGCATCTCATGTCCCAAGGGATGTGCTCTCCTGGCCCTGTCAGCAGATCAATACCTCCCACAGGCTTCCAGGCCTCCAAGCCAGTCTCAGCCTCGTGGACCATATGCGTGTTCATGAGATATTAGGACCAGAGGGGAATGCTGACTGATTTTAAGATGTGCCAGATGAGGCTATTAGCAGCTCATAAAGGCTCACATTTTCAGATGTTAAAGCACTGAGTTTGTCTTGAAATATCAAACCCCAGAGGTGCTAACATGAAATGCACTAGAATGTTCTTCCTTACTGTGTGCAGCACTTGCAGATGACTGTCCTTACCAGTCAGCAATTCGTGGTCTGCTCTTGATGACGAGGGTTTTGTGATATTGCTATTTTACTTAATTAATTGCTGGTTTATTTCTGTTCCCAGTGCTTCCTTTCTGGTGGTCACCAGTGGTATTTAGCTGTGTTACATGAATCTTGTAACACTTCCTCATTAAAGAGGAAAAAAAAAAGCTCCCAAACATTCCTTCCATGCAAGAGATAAAGTGGTCTCGTTAAAAGAAAATCACTCGGGGCTCTGTCCCTGCAATGTACAGCCAGGCTCATCAGGGCACTTGGATGCTGTGGGAGAACCTTTGGGAGGGATGGGGCACACTTCCAGACAGCCCTGTCCTCTCAGCCTTGTGTGGTGCTTCCAGCAAGGGCCTGTGGAGCCCTTTACAGTGCTGAATGGTGACTTCTTGAGGCCATCACGGAGGGGCAAGGGATGGTCCCTGTGGCTCAGCCCTCCTCCAGCAGCCAGGTACTGCTGCCCATACCATAAACAACAGCCATTCCCAGTCCCCAGACTGGGAGAAGTACTGACTGCCAGCAGAGAGAGGTGCATTTTCTGCTGTGAACCCTGTGCTGGCCAAGGATTGCTTTGCAATTCACTGCTCAGCAGTCCAGGCAAAACAAAAGACCATTTTGTGCAAATGTTTAACCTACCCTTAAAGCCAGCCCTTGTGCATTCTGGCCTTTTCAAGAGACATGGGATGGGGACAGGGTATACTTTAATGTTACCATGGGCTGAGTGACAGGGGGGGCACAGAAAGTGCAAGTCTCTGCACTGATTTGAGTATCGTGACTGCACATCACAGCTTCTGCACAGTGGATGGAAAAGACACTAGAGATTTATAAGACTATAAAATACAAGGAGGAAATATTTTTCCATCCCACTGTGAGTGTTTTCTTGCCAGACTCCAAAGTGGCAAAAATATTTCAATTCTTATACAGACAGATTGAAAAAAAATGGCATTTTTTTCCAAAGCTCACTGAAGCTGACAAAGCCACAATGCCTGTCAGGAGGCACTAAAGATAGCACATTATTTGTCATCATCCTTTAATCAAATAATCCTAGCAGTATTTTCTAACCCTGGCAGGAAGCAAACCTCAGGAGAGGAACTGTTCTTAACCAGGTTAGGCCACTAAATCCCCCTTGGGTTAGTCATCTCTCCAGTGCTGCACAAACCTGTTCTCCTGGACAGTGTCTCAGCTGCCAGGTCCTCACCTGGGCACCAGCACCATTCCATATCAACCAGGTCCCTGGCTACTGGGCTGTGGTAAGCATAAAACATGTCTTTTCCTCCTTCCTCCCACCCACAGAAAATTCTTGGGAGATCTTCACTGGGAGCAGGTGGCTGTGTTGATGCCATGGGTGGGGATGGTGCAGTGGGACAGCAGCTGTCCTTGCTGTGCCCCCACACTGTGAATCAGGGGTAGTTTGAGAAGAGGAACAAGGAACACAGCAGAAAAGCACGTCTTGGATTAGACCAAGAGGATGCCATTCTCCTTGGTGATGACCTACACACAACACCTACATCAAAACCACAGCTGAGGTCTCAGCCCCATTCTCTTCCAGCAGTTTCTTGTGCAGTCAGAGAGTCTCTGCCTGACACTCAGAGAGCTCAGTCCTGGCTCAGGGTGCAGCTGCCAACACGCTGGAGATGCTGCCCCACCAGGCTGGGCTCTGGGGGCCGTGCAGTCTGGTTCAATAGACCCCCCGGATCCAGAGTCTGCAGGCAGGGGCAAGCAGTGTGCCTGTAAACAATTTCAGGACTGGGAATGTCCAGGGTTAAAAACAAGGCATCAACAGTCCCAGGAAATCACAGGACATAAAATCTAGCAATAAATGTTGGGTTCTCTTGTCTTTTTGCTTCTGAGCTCTTTGGTGTTGGTGGTTGCTGACGAAGAGTTTGTGTTGCAAGTAGAGGCTAATGGCTCTCTTTGAACAAAGCTCCAAAGTCCTTGTTGATGAAGCAGCATTGGGCAGAAAGCTTTCATTTAGAAGACACATTTGAAGGCTTTGTCTTCTGTAACCACATATGCTACAGTATTTCTTTATTTTTAATAAAGCATGCTGGGAGGAGGGATCTGCAGTCACACAGCTCTGGGATCTGGGGCTCTTACACTTCAAGTGTTGGGAGTAAGCTAGAAACAGAAGGGTTGGCCACATTGCAACCCACCAGCGTTCAGAAGACCTTCTCACTCCATAGCAGTGACTGCAGGGGACAAACTGGACACCAGCAGCTGCTTTGAACTTGTTTGCTGGGAACTGGTTTGGCAGGTCTGCGATGAGGGCAAGGAAGTTGTAAAGTTTCTGGTCTGTCCAGTCCTAATGGCTCTACTTATTCTTCTCTGAGCAGTTTCTTGTTGTTTTCTCCCCAGATGACCTCGATGCAGATGACCTCCATCTGGACCTTGAGGAATCAAAGGTGCACCCCACTATTCAGTGCACGCCAAGCCCTGGTGAGCAGCTGGGAAAGCCCTTTGAACACAACTGGGATCCTGTGGGCCTTAATCTCCAGGTCCCCCACAACCCTTCTTGCAGTGTCTCACAGACATGCAGACCAGAAGCCTGAATGGTTGGGCTTTGGCCCAACTGGGGACAAGTGAGGAGCATCCTCAGGTGTTGCTGCCATCCTGTGAGGGTAGTACAAGGTCATGGTATCACTGTCCCAGGTATCACCAGCTCCTCCACCCACCAACCTGCCCACAGTCAGACTCTGGCTCTCAAGAAGTTCCCATTTCCCCACAAGACTTAGTTTTGCTTTGTCCCAGCCAGCCCAGAATATGACATGACAAGACCTTGTACACTGAGAAGGACCAGTTAATGCCCAAGGGGCCAAAATCCCAGGCTGATACCAGGAGGGTTGGTGGGTCTGGAGAAAGGTAGGGCATTTGGGTCATGAGTTCCTTTGGGAAAAGGGACAGACAGAGCTCAGACTGCCCCTCTGAAGAGCATAGGGCAGGAGGGACACGAGGGCTTCAGCATGTCATGGGGTGGCAATGGCAGATCCTGACCTTTCTACATATTAAGAGCTTGGATAAGTTTGATATTTCTCACATTTCCTATATGACCTCTCCCTGCACCTCATTTCTGCCCTGGACAAGATCAGAGAAGAAGTCCTAGATGGGATGTCACCTCAGTGTGGAGTGAAGAGCAGAGGGGACAGTGTCAAGGGGCAGCACTGCTGCAGTCACAGTGTGCTTCTTTCCAGCCCTCACATGCAAGGGGCTGGTGGGGCCAGCTGGGACCTGGGCACTGCTCCCAGCAGCACCACTAGAACCCAGCAGCATATTTGTGTTTTGTTTTCTTCCAGGTCCCTTCAAGCCTTGTGACAACTTGTTTGAGAGCTGGATCATCCGCCTGGGAGTCTGGGTCATCGTCCTTGTCTCGGTGCTCTGCAACGGGCTGGTCATCCTGGCTGTCTTTGCCTCTCCAAGCTACCTCTCTCCAGTCAAGTTCATCATTGGCTCCATAGCTGGAGCCAACATGCTGACTGGCATCTACTGCAGCATGCTGGCCCTCGTGGACACCCTGACCTACGGCCAGTTTGCCAGATACGGTGCCAGGTGGGAGACGGGCGCAGGCTGCCGAGTGACGGGGTTCCTGTCCGTGTTCTCCTCCGAGGCTGCCATCTTCCTGCTGACCTTGGCTGCGGTGCAGTGCAGCCTCTCTGTGTCCTGTGTGCAGGGTTATGGCAAGTCACCCTCCCTAGGCAAGGTGAAGGCTGCTGCCTGCTGCTGCCTGTTGCTATCTTCTGTGGCTGCTGTACTGCCTCTCTTCTCCGTTGGGGAGTATGGAGCATCGCCCCTCTGCCTCCCATATCCCATCCCAGATGGAAAAGCTGCCACTCTGGGCTTCACGGTGGCTTTGGTGATGACAAACGTGCTCTGCTTCCTGACTATCACAGGCACCTACATCCGGCTCTACTGCAGCCTGCTGAAGGGGGAGTTCAGCGCTGTCTGGGACTGTGCCATGGTCAAGCATGTGGCCTGGCTGATCTTCACCAACTGCCTCCTCTACTGCCCAGTGGCCCTCCTCACCTTCTCCTCCACGCTGAACCTCTTCCTCATCACCCCAGAGGTCATCAAATCTGTTGTCCTTGTGGTCCTGCCCCTGCCCGCCTGCCTCAACCCCTTGCTCTACCTGCTCTTCAACCCCCACTTCAGAGATGACTTTCGCCTGCTGAGGCAGAAGAGCCAGGACAAGGGGAGATACCCCAAGTCCTGCAGGGTCGATGACATGGAGAAAAGCTCCTATGACTCCACCCAGGCTCTGGTGAGCTTCTCCGACATCGACCACATATTTGAGACGCCCGATTCCCTGGGAGTGCACCCCATCCTCGACAGCTACAGCTTCCCCTCCATGACACTTGTCCCCTGCCAGCAAAGGATGGGCACAAGGGGGAAGGAGAGGGGCTTCTCGGAGCATTGTCCATGCCTCAATGACAGTGAGGTGCTGCTGGCTTCAGAGAGCCAAGATCCATCTGGCAGCAGCCTCCGGATAACCCTCTTCCCCTCCTCCCCCACACTGCCCTACACATCTCACTTATAAACGTCCTCCAAGTAGCCGTGCAGAACAGCCCCCCACCACACACTGGGGGACAGCCCCAGTGCCAGCAGGGTGACAGCAGGCTGCTCCATGTAAAGCACCAGTACAACCCGTCTACCCTCACCCCCCCGTCATAACTGCCTGGGCAACCGGCACCACTCTGCCAACTGCCGCTCACGTGGAAGGGCTCTGGCTGAGCTCCAGATAATCTGGGCTGGCCATGGGAGGAGATAAACCCCCTGCTAGAGACTGCCTGGGAGAGAGAGACCCACCAGCTCAGGAGGTGGGTCAGGAAGACCCTCCTCATCATCATCCTACAGCATCGTCAGCCAGGAGGAGGCTGCAGCAAAGCCAAGCATGTCTCCTCAAGCAGAGACATCTTCACAAGCAAAAGCATTGCTCCGTGGCAGACACATCTGGAAATGGCTAACTGCAAGGACACAGCCACCCATAGGGACCTCAGGCCTTGTTCTTCAGAGTCCTCTGAGGGTCCAACAGACCCCCAGAAATGGGCTTGTGTCTGTCCTACACCATCAGCTGGAGAGCAGAGGAGGTGGGTTAAAAGCAGTGTATCCACGTGTGCACCTGAGGTTTGGACCACTTCTGCTTTATCCACTGGGAGCCTCATGAGTTGGGCAGGACCCCACTTTCAGATGACACCAGGAGCTAGGGATGCTTCTCTCTGGGCCACAGTGTCTAACAAGGGCTCTCTGAACCCTAATGCAGCCAAATCCAAACACCTGCCCAGAGAAATGTGTGGTCTTTGCCTCAGGCCACTTGGAAGCATCGGGTGGGGGCACCCAAGGCAAGACCAGGCTCCTTCCACCTTCATCCCTCCCTGCACCTTTGCACACTGCAGCACTCCTGGGACACTCCTGCCACCAGCCACGTGGCTCCCGGTCAGGCTTGGTGGAAACAGGGTCTTGCTGCCCCTCTGCCCCCAGACCTCACTCCTGGAAGAGGCTGCTGGTCCTTGACATGTCCTCCCTGCAGAACAGCCCCTTTGGGACCTGCATTTTCCCTCCCCTATTTTAAGGGCAGCTCGTGTAGAAGGAGGAAAGAGAAATCAGCCTTATGGGACGATGGCATCAGGAGGACACAGGCCACTGGGAACTGTCTCAAATTCCCTCCCTGCAGCTCAGGGATCTCCCAAATGCATCCTCTCCATGACAAACACTCCCACTGCTGCTGAGCACAGCAGGGAGCCTGTGGTCAGAGCTCAGGCCCTGGGCAAAGCTTTGGTTCTGCTGACATTACTGCAGCTGTCAAGTCATTCATTCCTGTGAGATAATAAATGAGCCCCGATGCTGACCAGTGGCTGCCTCTGTCCTGTTGCATGAGAAAAGCACCTTGCTGGTTCATTCAGTGGCTGGGTGGCTGCCTCTGCCAGCCAAACCAGACTGCTGCTGCCTGGATGTTGCCTCTGTCACTGAGGACTCTGAAACTGCACCATGTCCACATGAGCTGGCACCATCCTCCCCACCCTTCTCCTTCAGAGCCAACTGCCTGTCTTGATGCAGCAGAATTGTGTCACTACTGTCCACTTCCAGACCCCGTGGACCAGTCTCACTTGTGGCAGCCCTGATCTGCTGCTGGGCTGCATCTAGTGTCTGGGCTCATGAACAGGACAGAGTTGGCTGCATAAAGGTTTAGGGTCATCATATAACAGGCTCTCCCATGCTAGAGTCTTCCCACAGATTACATGAATTACAGCCCTCATCAAACCTGCCTGTCCCTTATGCAGTCTCAGCCTGGGCACATCCTGCTGTGATGTTGTCATAGGTGTCTCAGGTGGTGACCAGCACAGGGTAGACCAACAAGCAAACAGTCTGACAGACAACCTTCATGGTACTAAACAGAGGAACAGGTGAGTCTGAGTTCCAGACTGGTAGGAGGGAGTGGGACACAGGCAGCTCTCCAGGGTTTAAATCCATCACCTCTGGAGCTGGCTGAAGAGGAGGAAGAGCCTCTGAGAGTGCCCAACCCAGGAAAAGCCTGAGATGGGCTTTGACAGGGCTGATGCAGGCACAGGCACTGTCCTTCCCAAGTGCAGTAACATTTCCCCAAGAAGCCATGGAAAATTTCACTGCAGGTCTGGGTAAAGGTCCTCTGCACTCAGAGGACCTCAGTGAGCCCCTAGTAGTCTGGGATGACTTTCCACCACCCCTCTCACAGATGAAGCACCTCACTCCATCCCTCAGGGTATCCATAGCAGATGCTGCTCATTCTGACCATCACCCTTAATCCCTGCTCTGCCCTGTCTTCTATCCCACTTGTATCTTCAGGCACATGCCTGGAGGATGTCCCCCTGTGAGAGGGACATTGCCTATGCCAAGGAAGGCTGCAGGGCACCCCTGGGGAAGGAAGGACTGAAAGTGCACCAGGACACCCCAAAAGGTTTTGAGCCCAGAAAATGACAAGCTATAAAGCACCAAAGCACCTCAGTGCTGCTCATGGTGGAACCTTTTCCCATCAAGGGTTTGCAGGCTGCCTCCAGGGAGGCTCTGGTGAAACAATCACCCCTCAAAGCCAGTGCCCATCTCATGCAGGTACTGCCCACCCCAGAGGGAAGAAAGCTGCTGGGCACACATCCTGCACAATGTGCCAGCTCTCCTCTGGGCAGAGCCCCTCCTCACAGTGCTCCTGCACAGGCCACTCTCTGATTAACTCAGTGTAACCTGTCATGGAGCAGGGCTGAGGTCTGCATCCCCCCGGCCACGAGGAGCCCCTCAGAGGCCCTTCAGAGCTTGGACCCTGAAGCCCTCTCGGAGCTGGGGCCCTGGCAAGATTAGTAAGAGAAAAGAAGTGACCTGGCCCACAGAGATGCCTGAGGAACACTGAGAGCCTATGAATCTGCAGAGGTGCAGGAGCAGCATCCTCCCCTCTGCTACTGCAGGCCATGAACCCAGAGTTTGGACTCTGGCAAACACTCCTTAAAGCTCCTTTCATCACATCTCTGTCAGCAAACATGTGGCTTTCCACCCTAGCGAGCAACAAATGAAATAATCACCAAAAACAAAAGTAAAAGTGATCTTACACCACTCCATGTCCTTCCTAGCAGCTGGTTTGGTCCCTCAGTGGTGACCACCTGCAGGCAGCTCAGTCCTCTGCCAGTGATTAGGTAACAGGGGGTAACCCCACTGCTCCACGGGGAACACAACCAGCCTGGATCACCCGGTCTCATGGGCAAGCAGGAGTCAGCTTGGCCTGGTAAACCACCACTGATCCCCAACAGAGGGGTGGAATGACCTCAGCAAGCTCAGAACAAAGTTCTTGCTCCCCATCCTCCACCAGCAAGAACTCCAGAGGCTGCTCTACTGCCTCCAGTAAGCTTTGGCAGTGAGATATCCTGTCTGGATACCTCCCCTCCAGATGTTCTTCAAGGCCACCAAATGCTATTATGGGCCTTCCAACAGCAACCAGAGGTCCCTGAGGTGCTGTGAGCCCATTTCTCCGGAGACAGGAATCCCCAGGGTTTCAGCCTTTGGAAAGGGATGTATGCAACCAAGAGAGTGAGAGAAAGTTTAAGTCTGGGCACCTTCCCTGTAGCAAGATTGTTCCTGGCTGGAAGGGGTCTGTCAGTGAGTTGCACCTCATGGTTGGACAAGTGAAGACAGGCTGTGAGTCCCAGGGAGGTCAGGCTGCAGCTCTGTCAGTGCCATAGACTGCACTGGCAATTCCCCCACTCAGCTGGTGGTGCTGGGCCACCCCAACACACCAGAGGTTTCCAGGGGCTCCTGGCTGCACATGGTTGTAACAGCTGAGTGAGCAAGAGGGCACAGAGGTGGTGGGACACACTGAAAGGGAGGAGAGCAAGTCCACACTGTGTTCATGGCATCGTGGCTGATGTGGACAATGCCAAGCCAAGGCCCTCTGGGTCACAGGCTGCGATGCTCTGGAAGCCATTGTCAGGGCTGGGCACCTTTGAGGTTTCCCTGCATGTCAGCGGGGCAGTGTCAGGACACCCTGAAGGGGAGACACAGCATGTCTGGCCTTGAGGGACCCGGAAGCATTGTCTGACAGGACAATGCAGACCCAGAGTGTGGGCACGCTCAGATGTCAATTTTTCACTTGTCCAACCCCACAGCTGTAGATGTGCAACCCCTCTGAAGTAAAGCCAGTGAAGCAACCATCCAACAGCACTATTTTTTTTCAGTCTGATTGTTTTTTTCCTCCAGCATTGTGATTTCTGGGAGCCCAGGCCATGTTTCAGGATGCATGGGATGGCAGCACTGCTGTGGCCACAGGAATTCAAGTGATGAGGAGCCATCACAAATCCCAGGAAGGTGATGGCTGCTGGTACAGACACTCCAGAGCTGGAGCACCCAGGGGACCAAACAGATTGGCTTTTGTTCTCAAAGTGAAAGGCATTGTCATCCTCAAGATCCACTGGCCATGGTGTAGGTTTCCTTTATATCTGCTGCATCCTATGGTGTCTGTCAGAGTTCCAGATGGAGCAGTCAAAGGTGGGCAGACTGACACAGAGGAAGCTGAGAGCTGATGGACAACCTCACAGAGGACTCTCAATTACAAGAGATACTGGGTTTGACCTCTGTACTGGTTGTGGCTGGGATAGGGTGAGTTTTCTTCTTAGTAGCTGGTATGGGGCTGTGATTTGGGTTTGTGCTGGAAACTGTTGATAATATAGAGAAGTTTTCATCAACACTAAGCAGCACTTACACTTTCCTGCTTCTCATGCCACCCCACCAGCAAGGCGGCTGGGGGTGCACAAGAAGCTGGGAAGAGACACAGTCGGGACACCGGACCTGACCAAAGGGATGTCCCACACCACATGATGTGATGCTCAGCTTAGAAGGGGCTGGGGAAAGAGGAAGGAGGGGGAGAACTTATTTAGAGTGATGGCACTTGTCTTCCCAAGTGACTGTTACACACGATGGAGGCTGAACACCTCCCTGCCACACAAAGTGGTGAACAAACTCCTCACCTTGATTTGCTGGTGTGTGCAGCTTCTGCTTTACATATTAAATTGTCTTTATCTGAACCCATGAGTTTTCTCACTTTTACTCTTCTGATTCTCCCACCCCATCTCCCCAGGAGAGAGCGAGCAAGTGGCTGCATGGTGCTTAGCTGCCAAGACAGGGTGAAACCCNACGATGGAGGCTGAACACCTCCCTGCCACACAAAGTGGTGAACAAACTCCTCACCTTGATTTGCTGGTGTGTGCAGCTTCTGCTTTACATATTAAATTGTCTTTATCTGAACCCATGAGTTTTCTCACTTTTACTCTTCTGATTCTCCCACCCCATCTCCCCAGGAGAGAGCGAGCAAGTGGCTGCATGGTGCTTAGCTGCCAAGACAGGGTGAAACCCCGACAGCCCCAAACAGCACAGGGAGCCATGGCAAACCAGGGAGAATCTGCCTTGGGGCATCCAAGGAATGGCTCAGCATACTCAACTTCTGTCCAGAAGAGGCCCCAGAGATGCTGGAGCAGCTCTGCTCTGGAGCCAGGCTGGGAGAGCTGGGCTGGCTCAGACTGGAGGGGAGAAGAGAAGGGTCTTCTGGGGAGAGCTCCCAGCCCCTTCCAGTCCCTTGAGGGGCTCCAGGAGAGCTGGAGAGGGGCTGGTGCCCAGGGCAATGGCCTTCAGCTGCAGGAGGGCAGAGGGAGAGGAGCTGGGGGGCACAAATACTTCCTGGGGAGGGGGGAGGCCCTGGCACAGGGTGCCCAGAGAAGCTGGGGCTGCCCCTGGATCCCTGGCTGGGTTCAAGGACGGGTTGGATGGAGCTTGGGGTACCCTGGGGTGTGGGGTTGTCCCTCCCTATGGCAGGGGGCACTGGGGGAGCTGAGGGCCCTTCCCACCCAAACCAGTCTGGGGTTCTGCGATTCTGTGATTCTTAGTTTGTGCCTTTCTTGCCCTGGGGAATGCAGAAATGGACACAATACACCACATGTGGCCTCACCAGTGCTGAGTGTAGAGGAAGAACCACCTCCCTCCATCTGCTGGCAAGACTTTCTGAATGCAGCCCAGGATGTTGGTGGCTTTCCTTGGCACAAGAGCTCATTGCTCCTTCCTGGTCAGCTGTTTGTCCACCCAGACCCCCAGGTCCTTCTCTGCAGAGCTGCTTCCCAGCCAGGCGGCCTCCAACTCGTACTGATTGTGTCACATTATTTCTATTGCTCTGTAAGGCTATGCAGGGTCAAGAAAAGACTCAGCATGAACTGTTCTGCCTTTCTATACTCTGCAAATGTTATTGTATGTATATGTGATTCCAGGCATATCCCACACAAAGATCCAGTAATCATGAATATGTGCATATCATTCACTTCTATATAAGGGAGACCTTCTAGCGCTCTGCAAGGACCTCAAGGGGGCCTACAAGAAAGATGGGGAGAGGCTGTTCAGTAGGGCCTGTTGTGACAGGACAAGGGGTGATGGGTTTAAAATAGAGGGAGGGAGATTTAGATTGGAGATGAGGAAAAAGTTCTTTGCGGTGAGAGTGGTGGAGCACTGGAACAGGTTGCCCAGGGACGTGGTGGATGCCCCTGGATCCCTGGAGACGTTCAAGGCCAGGTTGGATGAGGCCCTGAGCAACGTGATCTGGTTGGGGGTGTCCCTGCTTCTTGCAGGGGGTTGTTCTAGATGACCTCTGGGAGTCACTTCTAACCCTGATCATTCTATGATGACTCTATGATGATTCTATATTAAAACACTTTGCTTCACCCCAATGTTCATCAACTTCCATCCTAAATTGCCTTGTGCATCATCCTGAGGAAGAAAGAAAGAAAATTAATCTCTGCTGCAGTGTGCAGAGCTGGGCCTATTCACAGCCTCAGAGCAGTGAACAAGCCTCCTCAGCGCTGAGCAAGGTGATTTGGGATCTCTCTACAGCAGCCAACACTATCTGCTAGTGGGATGAGGTAAAACTGCATTAGCACAGCAATCTGCTGTCCTTTCCAGAGCTGGGGTTCTCACCTCCCAGGTCAACCCATGATATGTGTCTTATTCTGGCATCCAGAGCAGCTCAAATCCAGTTCCACTTCTCATGACTGGTACCTCAGCACTATTAAAACCTGGTGAAGGCAATCTAGTTTAGAAGAATGCATTAAAGTGTAAAGGAAGTATACTGGTGCAACTTCAGTGTTATGAAACTGTAAGAAAGGGGAAATCACAGAATCATGGAATCATGGAATCTCCTGAGCTGGAAGGACCCATCAGGACCATCGAGTCCAACTCCTGGCTCCTCACAGGACCAGCCCAGTCAGAGCAGGGCACTGAGCACATCGTCCAGATGCTTCTTGACCTCAGCCCAGCTGGGTACTGGGACCACTTCCCTGGGGAGCCTGTCCCAGTGCCCAACCACTCTCCCAGCAAAGAACCTCCTCCCAATATTCAGCCCAAACCTCCCCAAAATAGCACAACTCACTAAATCTCACCCTGTCCCGATTCACCTGACATAATTCTGCCATTTTTTTTTTTTTGAGACACTAGAGCGTCGTAGATGCTCTGGCATTCAGTGTCCAAAGTCAGATCTAATGTTTATGGGGGAGCACCTGACCAGCTGAGGAACATGTAAAGCTTCAGTTAACAGCTGAATGATGATGGTTTGGATTCAAGAACACTGCAAGGAATTGAGTCTATGGCAAGAAGTCTCCTAGGTTCTTCAGGGACTTAATAGCAAGCAATTAAGACATTTACTGAACATGCTGAAATAATCTTCTTTGGATTTACAACTTTTAATTGATTGCACAGTGTGGCAATGGCTGGGCAAAGGCTGGGATGCAGCAGTGCTCTTCATGTACATCATGCAATAAATGTAACCTGCTTTGAACTATTGCTAATATCACATAAGGTCAGAACTCCAAGAAGAGAAACAAGGCATGCTCTAGACAGGCATATTGGTGTCCAAAATGTGGAGAGTAATAGAACATATTTTCCCCATTAAAAGCATAACACATGCTCTTTCATTACTCATTGCAGTTTCCATCATCCAAAAATAAAAGGGCAGAAATGCCAAGTACTTTCTTTGACAGTATTAAGCAACTGCTCATTCATTTATTGCTATCATCACAGATGGATAGTGACAATCAGGACAATCAGAACCCATTTTTTGTTAATTTTATTTCAAAGTGCTCTGAAATGAAAGAAAATGTAAAATAAAAAAGCAAGACCCACCAGGGGACACGGGGAGACACATTCTTCATAAGGAATAAAAACACTGTGTTTGAAGGTAATGACTAACACCACATCAAAGACAACAACCTAAAACCAGAGGGGATTGGCCAACCAGTCAGCATCACACGTAAACATTGTAACATCTACTTCTTTAAAGCAATTAGCTGATTTTCCTACAGTGTAAATCAAGCTGACAGCAAAGCCATCTACAAACTAAACATGCATTTGCCCCTCTTCCTGATGACAGCATTTTCTCTGCATGGGGAGAGACTGGACTCTTTGAGGTATTGTCTCCCTTCCTTATCCAGCAGCCTGGGATAGCCTCAGAGACAAAGAAAACTTGTAGCCTGTAGGACATGACCTGTGGTCCTGATTGTCCCATTGTCCAGCTCGGGGACCTCCCTAGGCACCATGGCACACTCCCAGCCTGCATGTCCAGGTTTTGCTATCACATTGCAGAGGGGCAGGAGGGAAGCTGGAGGTGATGCACAGTTGGCTTCATCCTAACGTAACACTTGACCAGAAGCATTCGTGGGCCTGTGGTTTGCATGTAACCAAATGTACTTTTAAAAATTTATTCCTATAACTTTCCCAGCCAGGATGTAGGAGACAAAAAATGGGCAAGAAGAGTAGAGTGTGTACTTTGTGAGTTGAGTCAAAAACTAGCTCCTCCTCCCCAAAACATCCCACATCCATGTTTACGCTGTGGTGTGCGTAAAGAACTGATCCTGAAGTGCTGCCAGTCCAGGGATACGATCCAGCAGCTGCTCCACACCACCTAGGAACGAGGTTAATCATCAACAACAACAACAACAAAAGGCAATTTTCATTATGGGTGATTTCCTGAACTCGGGGAACACAGGAGAGTGAAGCCAGATGAGCTGCTTTGGAGGCAGAGCTAAATTCTGAGAATATCAGCTCTCCAGGAACCCGTAGCTTTCAGCTGCCCAGCTAATCCTGTGCCCCTAATCCTCAAGGAAAAAGCAGACACAAAGTTGGGGCTAATGTACCACTGAGGTTAAAGGGGTGGCTTTGCTCCTACACAGTGCTTCACAGCCAGGGTCTTCCTCTCCTCTGCTTTGCTGGCTCACAGTAACAGGAGCCAGTTAATAGAGAAATAACTGCACTTCATTGAGCCACTTCTTCTTGTTTCCTTTCAGTCAACTGATTCCTGCTAGATACAGCTCTTCATCACCCCATGGAAAATAAAACAAATCAACAGAGATAAACCTGTGCTGCACATCTGAAGCTGCCAGGTGTAAGACGAGTGAGCAGAGCTTTGAGGAGTCACTTTTGACACACACTGGTGAATCAGGAACATCCCAGAGTCCCCGAGGCTCACAGGGGGATGAGGGTCATGATCTGACTGTGGAGTCTGTCCTTCCAGAGCCTGGGACAGAAGCATTAGAGGAAGAGGCTGAGGAGATCCCTGCCATGAGGGGGTTACACAGGCTGAGAGCATGCTTTGCAGAGAGCACGAGCAATGATGGGGAAATGCTGACAAGGCTGCAGCTTGGCCAAGGTGAAGAGAACCTGCAGTTCCCAGAGAAGAATACCACAGGGTGAGATGCAATTCACCTCTCAGAAACAAATCCTTCCAAGCTGAAAATGACTTTTTTCACATGACATTTTGGTTCAGTGAAAATTTCTTGGGAAAATAAAAAAAATCCTACCAGAAACAGTCAGAAAATGGGGAGAGATTAACTAACAGCTGCTGAGCTAGGTGAGATTCATCTTATCAGACTTAGAGAGTCTGGGTCAAGTTGGAGAGTTTCCAGATTTGAAAGAGACAAAACAAGAAAACCAAAAGGCCCTCATCTATCTCAAGGCATGCAGATAGCTCCTGCTGGGTGCACACACTCTTCCCAGCAAGCTTAGTGCACCTTCTCTGTCCTCTCCAGCGTGCTTCTGTCACTCCCCAGCCAGAAAACCCCCAGACTGCAGCACAGGAGTCTGCATGACCACACTCCACTGCTAGTCAAGCCCTGTGCCCCCGGTTGTCCATCCCAGCAGCAGAAATACATCTTGCATCCAGCACAGTGGATACGGCTGTGCAGCACACTGCATGGCCCTTCCCAGATTACACTGCCATCTTCTCTGGATCACCGTGATGTTAGGGCCACAGTGAGGCACAGGTAACTTTCAAGGTGACAATAAACTTTCTGGAAGGAGTCTAAGCTTCCTACAGCTTTCCTTACTTGTCTCAGACTGGAGAGGTTCAGACCTGCAGGTCAACCCCACAGGTGAACCAACCACTGAAGACAGGCATGTTCAACCTGTCTGTCAAAGCCTAGTGGGGCTGTTGGGTACATACACACGTGACAGACCTGGAGAACTTAAAAAAAATAAATCCATTATATTCCTGGTGGCTTACAATATTGAGGAACTTTCATTTTCTGGTGAGTTCCTTTTTCTTCTTCAGCATGTTCTCTTATTCACCAGAACTGCAGGGACACGAATTATGGCTTGCAGAAACAGCTCCTACAAGACTACAGCCCTGTATGCAGAGAGAAGGAGAAACCTAAAGTAATTTTGGCCAGCCCAGCCCTCTGGAAGGCTCCAGTCTAACTCCCCACACAAAGCAGGTGTGACTGCAAAGCAACATCAGGCCACTCAATACCTTGTCCAGTTAAGTTGTGAAACCCATCGAGGATTAGGATCCCACCAGCTCCCTGACACCTGTCCCTGGGCTGCACCAGAGGAATGTTGAAAAATTTAGCAGGAGAATTTCCCTTAGTGAAATTTGTATCCACAACTTCTCTCCCTTTCAATGTGCACCTCTGACATGGTCACACATTAGGTAGTTGCCTAATTCTTCTCTGTGTGACAGCGTGTGGGCTCCCCCCTGAGTGACGAGCACCGTGTCAGCCCACGGCACAGGAACACTTTCCAGACCTGTGCCCACGAGTACCACTTGGTGCTGGGGAATTCAACCCTGGGGAAATGGCCAGGGATGCAGGGCTCCCCCAGCAGAAAGAAGACACTTCCACAGCCATTCCACTTGGTGGACACTATAGCTTGTGTGTCACACTGCCACGTACAGGTGTCAAAACAGTGCCACTTCATTGGACAATCCAGATCCAGATGGGGTGAAGAGCTGAGCAAACTTGTGTTGGACACAACATGGCACTTCTCAAATATTGCCCTGCCTGGACTAGTGATCCAGGAGGAACCATTAGCTCCTGCTTGGGTGCTTCAGAAGAAATACCAGGGGTCTTTCCAGCCACTGTCACATAGACACACGCACCGAGTTTATACGGCTCTTACAATACCGATGCTGGGAAGAGCTTTTCTTTCTTGATCAGGGAGAGCAGACTTGGACCTGCTCTGCCCTCTCATGGCGTGTGGAGATTTCTGCAGTAACACGTCTCTGGTTATCACTATATCACATCCTTACAGCTTAACCACAGTAGCATCTTTATCAGTGTGTGCAGAAGATGCTGTACTCACTGCACATGGGCTCAGGGACAGCTCTGAAAGTGCCTGACAGACCACACCCAGCAAACAGCTAAATCACACCCCAGACACGTGTCATTTTGAAGATGAGCATAAGATGTCATCAGAGGCTTTTTAACTCACATCTCAGATCACACTTGTGAGACATTTCTTACAGCCTTCCTGAAGACACTCCACAGTGCTGGAACCCTGCTACCCAAAGTAATTCTGAATTGTCTCAAAGACCTCACCTGAGAGACAGAGCCAAGAAGAATTCAAAAAATCATCCCAAACCCCAGCCCAGGAACCACTGGGTGACACCTCTGAAAGCTGGAAAAAATTCTGAAGTACAGATCCTGCACACCAGAAACCACAGCCAAAGGCAGTTGTGAAAACATATAGATCCAAGGCCCCACCAAAGCAATTTATCAAATGTCTCAGTGATCCCATTGAAGGGACATTTAGAAAATGCCTGTAGGACATTACTGATTAAACAATTGTAAAAATTGTCAAGGCAGTTGTGAAGCTGCCCTAGAGTCAAACCATATGGATTTACTGTGAACATCTTGGCAGTTCAAAACTGCCCCAAATAACAGCACATAGAAGCCATTTTGGAAGCAATCTGTAATGTCAAAGCATCACCATTAACAGCCCATTAAATGGGCCATAAAAAATAAAATAATAAAAAATCCCACAAAGCATTCAGTATTAAAAATCTTTTGTGTGATTTTTGGAAGCATTCTCATGGGGGCCTTTTGAAGGGATTTATACAATGATCCCTCCATTTTTTATGGTCCTATTTACAATGGCTCCTTTGTGGGGATTTGGGTTTACTCTTGATAGCTCCTTGGCAGTATTTTTGGTCTCTTCAGTATGTTTTCACAATAGCTCCGTGATGGAGGTGGGGTATTTTTACAAAAGGCATTTCATAGATTTTTGGAGACAGTTTACATAATGGTTATGTAATGGGGTCTTGAGGGAGGATCAGAGATTTGATTTAAATTGTCTCAGTGATGTTGGATTTGCAAGTATTTTCCCTATTAAATATACATTAATTGGACAACAGCCCCAGTTTCATGCCATGAAGAGCAAAGAGAAGACAATCATGATCACAGGATTTCCACTGCTCACTCCACTTGCAGGGAAAAGGCCAGAACAGCTGAAGATAACACCACCATGCAGCCCATGGAGTAAAAACAATATTGAATCTTTCCATGCTTGCAGGCTCAACAATCCCAGGCTCATCATCTGTCACAGAGCTGTCAAGAGGAGGGCTCCTGCTGGGCTCCCAAGCCTAAGGCACTATTAAGACTCGGGCCTGAGGTTCCTCCTCTGGCTCTACATCTATCAAATGTAGAGGCTCGTTGGAAGACTCCCTTCCACAGATTTCACATAGTGATGTGTCATGAAAGACATGCTGCCCCAGAAGGACAGTTGCAGTCCTGTTACTAACCTGAGCTTTGTTATTATTATTGTTGTTATTATTATTTTGTTATTGATACTATTAATTATATTTATGTTGCTCTCAGGTGTATCCAGTTGGGCCAATATCCAGGGAAGTGACATTGTGCTGCCGCACTGATATGTCATCATCTGGATGGCTCCATTCTCTCTTCACAGCTCCAGCAAGACTCTTCTAGACATGAGAAACAGTGACAAAACTTGCTTCTCTGCAAAGAAGAAAAGCCAAGGGGCACTGTCATGTTTTGTTCATGTTTTGTCATGTTTTGTAAAGGGGTATTGACGCAGAGAGAGCATAAAAGGAAAAAAGTAGGAGGTATTGTGAAATCTTGAGGGGGAACTATGGGTGAACATGGATCATAACTCTGCTAACTCTTGAGGATGGAGCCCAGCCTGGTTGTCTTTTCCATCACTGCCCTGACAGAGAGCATGAGTTTCTCACCCAGGGATCCAGCTGGCTTGCTCCACATTAAAGCCAGATTGTAAATCATCGTGCAATAAGTGGAGGATCAAAGAGTCTGGTTCTTCCATGATCACAGCCACAGTAATATTGCCCATCCCAAACTGGTAAACCACTGCTGAAGAAGAATCTGCAGTGGCCTGCTTCTGCTCCAGGCTTGAAGGAGAACTTGGCCCAAACACTGGCCTGTTCTCCACGAGTATCAGTTGCTCTGATACAAGAAATCACCTCTTCCTGCAAACCTTGCCTTCAGCTGAAGAACATCCATCAGGCAGCTGGACTGGAAAAGAATAAAGGCATCTTAACCCAGAGCTTGTAACAAGAGATAAATGCAGTAAGTAACTGGCCTAGAAACTGCAGCACAGGAATGAAAACAGACTCAGGTGTCCTCAGAGGAGCAGCTCAATGCAATGCCTAGCTGGCAGTAGCACAGTGAGTGCTGTAGCCTTTGTGCACCTCCAGCTAGTAGAGGATTATCACCTAGAAGATGTTCCCAAATCTGGTGGTGGCTTCTGTCAGTTTTGACCTAAGTGACTCACAGTTAGCCCAACCTTTCTTCATCTGCCATCCCCAAACCTTTCCCTTCCATGACAAAACAATTCTGTGTGCTTAGCAAGTAGAATGAATTTGTCCAGTGTGAGACCAAAATTATGAGAGTCTAGGAAAAAATGGAAGCTCCTAAAAGTAAAAATGCTGCATATTTGGATTTGTTTGGGTATTGGCTTTTTTGAAGATCTGGTATGCAAAACTGGAGAGGGTGTGGGGATTCCAAAGAATGTTTAACATAGACTTTTCTCTGAGAACAATGAAAGACACATGATGTTTAACAGAATATCAGCTCTGTTGCATTTAAAAGCCAAAAAGGCTTTTTATAACCTAAGAATTATTTCAGATAAGATCAGCTGTTCACAAATCAAAATTGGTTTGTAATGGTTTTGCCTGTACTTAGACTGAAGCTCTTATTATCTGTTCTGGATACATCTATTTTGTCTCTACTCCTCTGACACTATCGATTCCTGCTGACACTGCAAGCTTTTGGGGTATATGGACACAGACAAGTCTGGCATGGCTCTGTCCTATCTTCGATGCACTTTCAGCACTTACAAAATCCATTTACCCATTCTACAAAATCTTTTTGCCTTCCATGGATGGAGTTATGCTCATCTCAGCCTTGTTCATATACATTATGGGTATCTTTGAGAATATGGTGCATTCTTGACACGTGTTCTAGGTATCATCACCACTGTGTGACAGAACCACATTCTCACACACAGGGTTGACATGTTAATTTTCCAAGCATCTGATCTACAAATAATTATTCTGAGACAGTGCTACTTTTTAATATGTTTATATATATATATGTTTATTTGTACATTATTTGTGAGTCTGGTGATGTACCTTACTTTTGTTTAAACATTTTCAAAGTCAATGGTTTGGGTTTTTTTTTTATTTTATGGTTTTTAATTCCTATTTGAAAATACATCTTAAAAGATAAAAAATACAGTATAACAGTACTTTCTGTGGAATATTTTCCATCCTCTGTGATTTAAAGTTTAATTTCAGGAGATTGTAGCATGAAGGTAAGCATTGTGCAGGCATATGCTTTTTGTCTGCATTACCCCAGGCTGCATCTTTTGTGGACTGAGTCTGTTCTGACACTCCCAGAGTATGATGTAGTCTGACACAGTTTCGCTTTCTGGTACCTGCCTCCAGTACAATAATTTTTGCTTGAACTGGATCCAGAGAAAGAGCCGCTGCATGCTGATTTAAAGATCCTATATGGCAGAGCAGAAGGCAGAAGTTAACTGCTCTCTTGGCTAAACACTGATTTCTCATCTCCAGCTGCTGGATCTTGCCAATCCTTTGCTTGCTATACTAATACGACTAAGGTCCAACAAATCCTCCAAACTCTTGTCCTACGTGCAGCCTCGAGGCAGACTGATCCTACCTCTCTGAGGAGGAATTTTTCTAAATGATCACCCTCCAGGCCAGGATACTATCTTAATCTCCATGTACAGGTTTCTTAACTTAGAATTTATCCTGCATTTAGCTGAGAATTTCTCTCAGGTCACTAACGATGCCTCTATACTGACTCTAGGTATACTTTCAGGTTTNCCGAGTCCGGCGAGGGCCCACTGGGGGCTCCCGGTGGAGGGGGCTGGTGGTGGTGGTGGTGTGGGGGACGGCGGGGACGCGAGGCCAGACCAGGCCGGGGCGGCGACAGGAGCCTGTTGCCAGGCAACCGCGAGGCACCCCCGGGGCGGGNACCTTGCCTTCAGCTGAAGAACATCCATCAGGCAGCTGGACTGGAAAAGAATAAAGGCATCTTAACCCAGAGCTTGTAACAAGAGATAAATGCAGTAAGTAACTGGCCTAGAAACTGCAGCACAGGAATGAAAACAGACTCAGGTGTCCTCAGAGGAGCAGCTCAATGCAATGCCTAGCTGGCAGTAGCACAGTGAGTGCTGTAGCCTTTGTGCACCTCCAGCTAGTAGAGGATTATCACCTAGAAGATGTTCCCAAATCTGGTGGTGGCTTCTGTCAGTTTTGACCTAAGTGACTCACAGTTAGCCCAACCTTTCTTCATCTGCCATCCCCAAACCTTTCCCTTCCATGACAAAACAATTCTGTGTGCTTAGCAAGTAGAATGAATTTGTCCAGTGTGAGACCAAAATTATGAGAGTCTAGGAAAAAATGGAAGCTCCTAAAAGTAAAAATGCTGCATATTTGGATTTGTTTGGGTATTGGCTTTTTTGAAGATCTGGTATGCAAAACTGGAGAGGGTGTGGGGATTCCAAAGAATGTTTAACATAGACTTTTCTCTGAGAACAATGAAAGACACATGATGTTTAACAGAATATCAGCTCTGTTGCATTTAAAAGCCAAAAAGGCTTTTTATAACCTAAGAATTATTTCAGATAAGATCAGCTGTTCACAAATCAAAATTGGTTTGTAATGGTTTTGCCTGTACTTAGACTGAAGCTCTTATTATCTGTTCTGGATACATCTATTTTGTCTCTACTCCTCTGACACTATCGATTCCTGCTGACACTGCAAGCTTTTGGGGTATATGGACACAGACAAGTCTGGCATGGCTCTGTCCTATCTTCGATGCACTTTCAGCACTTACAAAATCCATTTACCCATTCTACAAAATCTTTTTGCCTTCCATGGATGGAGTTATGCTCATCTCAGCCTTGTTCATATACATTATGGGTATCTTTGAGAATATGGTGCATTCTTGACACGTGTTCTAGGTATCATCACCACTGTGTGACAGAACCACATTCTCACACACAGGGTTGACATGTTAATTTTCCAAGCATCTGATCTACAAATAATTATTCTGAGACAGTGCTACTTTTTAATATGTTTATATATATATATGTTTATTTGTACATTATTTGTGAGTCTGGTGATGTACCTTACTTTTGTTTAAACATTTTCAAAGTCAATGGTTTGGGTTTTTTTTTTATTTTATGGTTTTTAATTCCTATTTGAAAATACATCTTAAAAGATAAAAAATACAGTATAACAGTACTTTCTGTGGAATATTTTCCATCCTCTGTGATTTAAAGTTTAATTTCAGGAGATTGTAGCATGAAGGTAAGCATTGTGCAGGCATATGCTTTTTGTCTGCATTACCCCAGGCTGCATCTTTTGTGGACTGAGTCTGTTCTGACACTCCCAGAGTATGATGTAGTCTGACACAGTTTCGCTTTCTGGTACCTGCCTCCAGTACAATAATTTTTGCTTGAACTGGATCCAGAGAAAGAGCCGCTGCATGCTGATTTAAAGATCCTATATGGCAGAGCAGAAGGCAGAAGTTAACTGCTCTCTTGGCTAAACACTGATTTCTCATCTCCAGCTGCTGGATCTTGCCAATCCTTTGCTTGCTATACTAATACGACTAAGGTCCAACAAATCCTCCAAACTCTTGTCCTACGTGCAGCCTCGAGGCAGACTGATCCTACCTCTCTGAGGAGGAATTTTTCTAAATGATCACCCTCCAGGCCAGGATACTATCTTAATCTCCATGTACAGGTTTCTTAACTTAGAATTTATCCTGCATTTAGCTGAGAATTTCTCTCAGGTCACTAACGATGCCTCTATACTGACTCTAGGTATACTTTCAGGTTTTAAAATACATCCCCAGCACCTGGCAGCAGTGAAACCAGGTTGAGGGCAGGGGGGAAGCGGAGGCGGCAGCCACCATGAGCTCAGGGCTGTCAGCCGGAGGCGATCTCCCAGAGATCTTGTGTTGGGTGTGTGGGAAGAGCTCAAAAATAGCACTTATTTAACATTCCTGGTATTTTAAAAGCCGTTTTCTGGGGCGTCCCTCTTGGTTTGGCTCCAGAAGCCCCGTCAGGGACAATTCCCCGGGGTTCGCCCTTGAGGAGTGCCAGGATGGGAGGGCAGGGTGCGCCCCGAGTCCGGCGAGGGCCCACTCGTGGCTCCCCGTGGAGGGGGCTGGTGGTGGTGGTGGTGTGGGGGACGGCGGGGACGCGAGGCCAGACCAGGCCGGGGCGGCGACAGGAGCCTGTTGCCAGGCAACCGCGAGGCACCCCCGGGGCNGGGGAGACGGAGGGATGGGCGGGGCGGTCAGGCCGACGGGCGCCCCCTGGCGGCGCGGCGGGCGGGCCGTGACATGTGGCCGTGCTGGCTGTGCCCGCAGGTGCCGGGCGCCATGGCCCCCCCCAAGGACATCATGACCAACTCGCACGCCAAGTCCATCCTCAACGCCATGAACGCCCTGCGGAAGAGCAACACGCTGTGCGACGTCACCCTGCGCGTGGAGCACAAGGACTTCCCGGCCCACCGCATCGTCCTGGCCGCCTGCAGCGACTACTTCTGCGCCATGTTCACCAGCGAGGTCGGTGCGCCCCGAGACCGTGGACTCCTGCCGGCCCTGGGTGTGCTGCGGGTGGAGGAGGCAGGGCTGCCCAATGCTGGGGCTGCTCTCACTCAAGCTGCTCAGCAGCTGGCCTGGGATCCCCTCCTGGTGGCCTGGGGTCCCCTTGTGATGGCTCTGATTCACCCTATGGAGGCTGGGTCCTCTGGATCCTGTCTTGGTGACCCAGGATCCCCCCCCAACCAGGGTGGGCCTGGAGCCCTCTGGATCCTCTCTTGGTGGCCCAAGATCCCCCTGTGGTGATTGTGGGTCTCTTCGTGGTGGCCCCAGAGCCCTATATCATGTCATGGTGGGAGTTAGAGGCTGGAGTTGGGGATGTGGTCTGGAATCATTGTCTGCTGCGTGAACAACCTGTGCACCAGCAAGCTGCCAGACTGAGCTGGCAAACTGGAAGGCTCTGATATGTTTACTGATTTTTTTCTTATTCTAGCAATTGTTTATGGCCTTCGTGTTTCTGGGCATCTTTCCTGCTGAGCGTACCAGCCCTAGTGCAACACAGTGTGAGCCATGGCGTGTGCCTTAGAACAGGTGGTGAATTAAAGCAGCCCCTTAAAACTGAAATGGAGGGTATTTAACCCATGTTCTGGTCTCTGTTTTGCACTGGCTGATCAGCTGGTACATGTTGGGTTGTGCTGCTGCTCATAGGAAGGGGATGCAACCTCCAGGGGTTGGGGGGAGACCATAAGACCCTGTTGCTGTGCTCAACAAATCTCATTTGTGGAGTCCTTTGCTCTTATGGTCCTTTCTGTGCTGGCTCGCAGTCCCTGCCTGCTGTTTTCCTGAATCACTGAAAGGTAATGTTCAAGCTAAAGCTAGCACTTACTCATGTTGTTAAATGTGAGATGTTTTTCCTGGCTTTGTCTTTTGTAAGTTTGAATCTGTCTTTGTGGCTTTTAGCTTATACAAGATGCTTTTTTCCCCATTAGCAGGAAGAAAAATGACTAAGTAGCTCAAAGGTCCTAAAGACCTTCCTGCTAGCCCAGTAGTCCTTGCAGGAGAGAATCATTTTCTTCTTTGCTTTATCCTTTATCCAGTGACAAGCACTGGTCGAGCTGTCTGTGTGCCCACTTCTCTTCCTTTCAGTGTGGGGTCAGGCAAGCAGGTGTCTTTAGAGTCCTGTGCTTTAGAGTCCTGTGCAGAGCAACCAGAAAAAGACATATGTGGACTGATCAATCATATTTTCTGTCAGTATCTTCATGAAATTTGTAAATTTGTCAGGTTTATGCTCTATTTTTGCATAAAGGGAATGCAATTAAAAAAAACTAAATAAATACACAAAGCAAATTAAGGCCCAGGAGGGCAGAGTCCTCTGCTTCCCCATAGCTTCAGGGTGCAGAGCAGGATAGCAGACTCACTCTGCTTCTTCATGTGTACCCGTGCTTCTGTCAATGTTCTGGACTTCTGGACTTTATCAAGCAGTCTACAGAGATCTGATCACTCTGCCTACTACAGAACGTCCTTTGTGGCTGCAAACAAAGGCTGAGGATTGGCATACTTTGGATCTAAGCTGAGATCCTCTCTCCTTTTTTCTTTATGCTCTAATTTTAACTGTAACATTGTCGTGACCTTATTTCATAGATATAATTCTTCCTAGAAAAATAAGTGCATCCAGTGCCCAGCAGGCATGATTGCTCGATCTGTCATGCTCTCAAGCTGCTGCTTTAAGGGTTTTACTTCTGTTGTTTAGTTTGTATTTCTTCCAAATTTCCTCTTTTTTTTTTTTTTTTTGGTATGGAAACCCCACAATGAGAGACCTGCCAAGTGGCACACAGTTACTGACTGTGGGAGAGTGTTCTTTCCAGGAAATGACAGCTTGGTAAGCCTCAAAGTGGACCTGCTTCCTATGTGTGTCAATGACAAGTATGTTGGTGAGTGTAGTGGGACAGCAATTGGTCAGTCTCCAAACGCCTGTGGGTACAGAGTGTTTTGGCCATGGCTTCAGGGAACTCGAAATGCTGGGTTGCATAATGGGCTAACAGCCTCTGTGAGGGCTTCCTTTGCATTTCATCACTCACCCCTGTGATTGGAGGGACTGCTTGGTGAGCTGTAATGTATGGCTTTTGTCAGGCTTGGGCTGCATGAGGTTCTCTTCAGAAATGATCCCTGGATTGTTCCTGGAGTCACTCGTGATGTTACGTCCGTGCATGGCCAGCGTAGGACCGAGACTGTCATCGGAGATTATCATAAACATAATCCCTGTGTCTGTAGTTTCCTCCCTTCTCTCACTTCTGACTTCAGTGTTTACTTTTAAAACTTCCCAGTCTTGCTGGTGATTTCTTCCCATTTTCTGCTCCTGTTTTCCCCAAGGAGGAGAAGCCACTGATCACCTCTTGAACCCCCTGGCTTTGCCCCTGTGCGGTGTAGTGTGGGGAGACTGCAACGCCCCTCAGCTTGACCTACAGAGTTCCTTCTTTTAGTGAAAACTGAGGAGCATTTCTAGCAAATGCTCCCCTGACATTAAAAATGCAGTTTTAAATGTTTATGTTTGATACATTTATGGCATTTATGTCTTTGTTGGGGCCAGTTAACGTAACTCAGGATGTGTTAAGAGCTGATAGTTGGCTCCACTGCAGAAAGAAGCCAGTCTGTCTTCTCTTGGAGGGTATGTTCTAGAAATTGAAGGGTTTTTTTTTATTCTGAAACATGGAGAAATACTCTGTTTATTCTGAAAACAAACCATTTCTGTTTCCAGGTTCTTACATGGTATCCTCACTGTAGTGAGAACTTTCCAGAATGCAGTGAGACATGTATTAGCTCTGTCGTGCCAGTGGTTTTTTCCCCCTATATGTGAGAAGAAATTGGAGGGCTTTATTACAATATACTTACCTGTATCTACACTAGTGAAGGCAAAACTCAGAAGTGGCCTTGGATGAAAAGGTGATTCCAGAATTTTACACCCATTCCTCTGCAGGGAGAGTTGCATGATCTATGGGTGGAGTGGGACACAGCCACGTCATGTTTCACAACAGAGCTATGACCTACAACCCTCACCTTAAGGCTTTCAGCAGCTCAGGCATCCTGGGGTAAAACTCCTGATGTCTCCAGGTGACTCCTTACCTGTGGGAATGTGTTTTCCTGGATGCTTTGGTTGATTTCAGGATCTGTACAGCTGCATCCTTTCTATGACATGTTAGAAGTGTGCTTGTAGCAGGGAGTTACCAGTCCCTCAGTGCTCTACTTCATGCTGGTTAGTCAATAGTAAGCAACAAAGGGGAAAATAATCTGAAATTCTAACAGCAGAGATGTGTTTCATACCATTAAAGACCTGTGAAAGGAAAGCTGCTTTAACTGTGTTTTGATGACTGTTGTATCACCAGAATTCCACACAGCTTTGGAGTCCAGCTGAGAGGATGTTTTAATAGAAGAGGGACTCGCTCTGCCCCACCAGCACAGCACTAAGCACTGTGAGGTTCTCAAACAGTGTGTTTCCAGCTCAGAGCCCTCATAGGATGCTGAGAATCAAGTTGTCTCCACTCTGAGCTCCTTCTTAGATGTGGTGGTAGGACCCTGAGCTACTGTGAATCACAAACACTGCATGAAGTTACTTGAAATATTTTCTTCCTTACAGACAGTCCTAGCATGAGTAAATTTATAACAGCCATATCAGTGGAGTGTACAAGGGAAGCAGGAGGTGATCATCTCGTGATGTTAATGTTGTCCCCATGGTTTGTGTTGTGGTCAGCAGTTTACAGAGAGTATGTGCTTGGCTGATTATTGAATATCAAATACTGGTTGTGGGGACAGGAGCTTCTTTACCAGCTCCAGGCTGATCTCTGAAGAACAGATGTCTTTAGCTTCTCCCTGATGCAAGGTCTCCTGTCCATTGATGTTTGTAACACTTTATCTTCTCCCTGCCAAGTGTGTATGGTCTACATCTCCACTTGCTTGTTGGAATCACATGACTGTCTTGTCTGATCAGTTCTGACCTTCGGTGACATCTGTGTCCTTCATCAGTTGTAATAAACAGCTCAGCCTTGTTCTGGGAATGTTTTGTCTAGCCCAGGTGAGGAACTCGTTTTACCTTCTGAAACAACACATGGCCTGTCACACAGCAGGTCCAACAAGGCAATTTGCTGTTGGTTTCTGACTCTAGATGCCATAAAGTTTGTTCACTGTCTCAAGAGACTTGAAGGGCCCCGTCCCTCAAATTTACTTGGAGTATCACCATTACCTCTGTGTTTCTCTTCTCTACTGTGATGTGTATCTCTGTGCAGCACAGAAAGGGCTCAGTCCCAGCAGAAACATCTCTTCTTCTGTGTCATGGAATGCCTCTGGTTTATATGTCCTTGGTTTATATATCTTGTTTTCTCTCCTATATGACCTTTTTCCCCAGCTGTGGTGGATTCTAAGCCCAGTGATCGTGCCCTGATCATACTTTCTGTTCACCGAGTCTCTGCCTAATCTGTCTGTAACCAACTTCAGTCTCATCCTTGCAGTAGTCAAGGGCTTTTATCTCAGTTGTGCTTACACTGATATTCAGGTGGGGAAAAAAAGGTTGGGTCTGCAGTGTGCTGCATGGAGACCCTCTGCTGAGGTCCATTCGTGCTGATGAGAGCTTGCAGCTATGTGCAGGGTGTTATTAGTGAGTTCCACCTACTAGACCATTGTTCATGAATCATCACATTCTGTGCCTGGAGCCTCATGATGGATGTATTAAACTACAAAGCTTATGCTTTGTGACATATAGTCTCAGTTTTCTACCTATAGAGGTGTAAATTTGGTGGTGGATTTGCAGAATTTACTGTTCTCAAACACTGACTCTTGAGAGGGCAGTGTTCCTTGAAAAAAAAACCCAATTATTTCAGAATTATTTAATCTTAAAGGTGATAAAACAGTCAGGGGACAAAGTCTGGATTGTGTAAGTACCACAGTACTGTATGTACTATGATTTTACTTTCAAATGTTTAAGCTAAACCTACATTTAACCTTTAACTCCAAACATTCTGGTTGAAATGTAGTCTTCTCTTTAGGGACCTTCACCATAAACTTGCAGAATGGATCAGGAATTGAACAGTTAGGAAAGGTTTTCATTTGGTTTGGGTTTGGTGTGGAGTGGGGAGGTTGGGACTTCGTGTGCAGTGTGTCATACACAGCCTAGGAAGGACCCTATGGACTGTTTCTTCTAGTAAAGCTTGGAGTTACTGCATGGAAGAAGGAGTTTAGCCATCTTGCACAAATGACACGTGTAATTTCTGCTATCTCTAATCTCAGCTTGCTTGTTTTACTGTGCAGTTTACTGTCCTCTGGTCCATAATGAACTTTCTCTCTTTTAATTGGCCTGGAAGTGGATTATGTAGGGCATTTCCCTCCTTCCCCTTATTCTTTCAGTGAGCACAAGAAAAGAAAGGGCAAATCTCTGTTGAAACCTCTCTGACAGATCACATTAAAAAAAAAAAAAAAACAACAAACTGCTGATTTTTTTTCAGCTTTTTGATCACATTGCTGAAACATAAATTTTTGCCTCCATTCTAATTTACAGCTCTCAGAGAAAGACAAACCCTATGTAGATATCCAGGGACTGACAGCCTCCACCATGGAAATCCTGCTGGACTTTGTATATACAGAAACTGTCCACGTGACGGTAGAAAATGTCCAAGAATTGCTCCCGGCGGCGTGTCTGCTTCAGCTGAAAGGTAATTGTCAGGTATCAGCACAAATTACACAGTTGCTGCTGTTTGGTGGTCTGACCTCCTGTAAAAGGAAGACAGATCGTGGGAGGTGTGATATTTATAAGTGTTCGTGTCAGACTTCTTCTGTTGTCTTGTGCACTGGTTGAAGAACTGCCTTGGGTGGAAGAAAAGGTGATGAAACAGGTTGTTCTGTGTGTTGGGCTACTGCATTTCTGTGTAAGAATTCTGTGAATTCTTACACAGAAATGCAGTAGCCCAACACAGGAATTGTGGGCACGTAGATGTTACAGCTTGGTCAGCTTATAAGCAAAGCCTTGATGTTGTTTGACCTGCCACTGTAGTATGTCTTGGTCATAACAAACTGGTTCATGTCATTGCATGTGCACCTTTGGAGCTGTCCCAGGCAAAGATCCCACATCCCAGGCAACTATTGAAAAGACATTGGAGAAATCTGGTAGCCATGGTGTATACATTTTCTGTTTATAATCCATGAAGCTGAGGACAGCACACATTTGAGTCTTTTCCTAGCATCAGTTTTATTTAATTTTGGCTGTCAAATAGAATAGCCAGAGATCAAAACAGCCCAAACACGTGGGCTACTGCTTAGTGTTTTCACGTCCCTCCAAAAAAGTATTTGCATGTCTGTGTTTCTGTAGTGTTTTTAAGCTTGTTGTTTGAGTTTTCATTATTGTTTAGAACTTTCTTTTCTGAAGCCCTTTCCAAAGCAGTGGATTGAGAGTAAGCATGCAGTGCTCATTCACCCCTCCAATTTTCCGTAGGTGTGAAACAAGCTTGCTGTGAGTTTCTAGAAAGCCAGCTGGATCCATCAAATTGTTTGGGCATTCGGGATTTTGCTGAGACACACAATTGTGTTGATCTAATGCAAGCTGCAGAGGTCTTCAGCCAGAAACATTTTCCAGAGGTGGTTCAGCATGAAGAGTTTATCCTCTTAAATCAAGAAGAGGTTGAAAAGCTCATCAAGTGTGATGAAATTCAGGTAAAACCTGAAAAGTACCATTACTGTGAAAAGCATTGAAGTAAAATGTTGAAATCAGTCAAAAAGTAGTCCATACTGCTAGGGTAGACTTCTCACACAGTTCCTAAACTGGAAATTTAATATCCAAGAAGCTGCTCCTAATTTTTTAGCCATGTCATCTGAAATTGAGCAGTAGAACATACAGCTTCTGTGTCAGAATTTCTTGTCACACAAGCATTTCCTGCAAGTAAGGCCACTGTAGTTAGTTACCTCTGCAGAGTTCTTGTTCCTCTGGCTCCTCCTTTCCCTGGAGGAGCATTCAGAGGCTACAAAGACAAGTTAACAGATTCACAGAATGTCAGGGGTTGGAAGGGACCTTGAAAGGTCATCCAGTCCAACCCCCCTGAGCAGGGTCATCTCGATTAAATCACACAGGAACGTGTCCAGATTGGTCTTGAATGTCTCCAGAGAAGGAGCCTCTGTCTCAATGCCTACATTTCAGAAATACCCCTGAGACTTTTAACTTCTATTTGTAGCCCTTTCCATGCTACTCAGCAGCACAAGGAATGCATGTGTCATCCCCAGCATTTGGGTGTCCTTCACTTTTGCAAGCAGCAGAATGCGTGATGGTGCAGGGTAGTCTGACTCTTCAGGGAGTTACATGCAGATTTTGTTCCTTTAGGTTGGATTCTGGAGGATTTACTGTTTGGCAGGAACCTATCAGAGACTTCTTTTCCAAATTTCTTACAAATATCTGTGTTCTTGAGAATTCAGATAAGTTGAGCATTGCTTGATAATGGAAAGTGGACTTGTGGGAGGGGGTGTTTATTGATGTGGTGTTTGTTGAATGTTTGCTTCAGTTCTAAAAGAAGTGATTGAAGCAATCGCTATTCAAGTGAACCAGTGGAAGTGATATGTCTGGTGGAATTCCTGAAGAGCTGATACAGGGGTAGCCAGAGGAGAATTCTTGATGTATACCTTGAAAGTCTGCCTTGAAAGTGGCCTTCAGCCAGCATCCTCTTGTTAATTAGTGTTCTTGACAAAAAGCGTGTGAGATGGCAGTGCCAGACCCTGGCGCAGGCCGAGACCAGCCGTGGAGAAAGGCCGCGGCTTTAATGCTGTGAGGGTTTGAGCCTGTGTGGGTTGTGGCGAGTACTGACATAACATTTCTGGACAGTGAAGAGGAAATAATGAGGAACTCGAGAGTGATCCAGCCAAACTAATCAGACAGTCCACACAGGCGAAGTAAAATCCATGGTGGATTGGAAGGATGGATTCGGGCCTTGCAGACAGCCGGTGCGGGGTGTGGTTGTCATATGTCCAGAAGGTGAATGACACGGATCTAGTTGTTCAGAGGTGAGGTGCTGTGCCCAAGGAGGGATACAGCCCTCCTCATTTTACTGGAAAATCCCCTGGCTGTTTAAAGAGGTCCTCACTGGGATGCTCTGTTTAGTGTTACTCATCATTTATCAGAAACAGAAATGATTTAATGAACAACAAAACTGTTAAGAGTATCAGGGGACGATCAGTTTGGGAGAGGATAAAACAGTGCATTTGAGGAGATGAGGAAAACTGGAAACAATAAAGTGCTCTCCTTTTTGAGCTCTAATTGTGCTTTCCCTGTAATTCAAATAGAAAGAGGCCATTTCAAATTAAACTGTAACAAATGGTTTGGAAGAACTGCCTTACATAATTAACCTCTGTGGCTCCCTGCTTTAGGAGTGTTCTGCAACACACAGCTTCAAATTCATCTTCAAAGTGTACATCATACATTGGTGGTGAGGCTTAGTCCTCTTATTACAGTATCTCCTCTCATCATATTCAGTAGCAGTTAACAGATCTCATGACAATAAATTCACATCTAATTTGCCTTTATATTGGATGATCTGAAGACATGCAAAAAGAAAACCAAGCCTAAATAATATATTATAGAGCTTTTTACAATTCTTGGGTAATCACAGATGACCAAAGCACCTGAGGTTCTCGAAAAGTACCAAATTTAAATGGTTTACTCACTGTAAAAATCTCTGGAAGTGGTGTAAGCACCAACATGAGCTGGTGAGAGAGTGAGAAACTAGGCAGAACAGTAACATTAACGCTCTGGGAATTCTCCACTCTGAATTCCAGTTGTTTATAGTTTCTTAAATGTAGATTGAAATAAAAGAACCCTCCAATGTGCCTGGTGTTATGGGGGCAGTGCGTGGGCACAGGGCTGCAGGGGGTAAAGCGAAACACCGCTCTGTAAAGAGGAAATGTGGTTCTGATCATTTTTATGCTGGTGCTGTGCACTTTGTAGAACCGTAACTCCAGCTCCACTGGAAAGTTGGGGGACCTGCCCTGTGAGTTGCAGCCCAGTGTTGGGCTTGCTCAAAGGTGGTGGGTTCCAGCTGCTGCATAGTGCAAAGTTTACTTTTCTGGCCCTCGTCCTGTCAGTTGTTGATCTCAGCTGTAAGGAAAACACAAACAGCTTTAAGGAAAAGGAAATGAGGGAGTTTCATAATGCTGGTAAATACAGCTGATAGGAATTTCCATAACTCTTACTTGAAATATCCTGGTCTCTTGCTAGCTGTGAAGCAGAGCCAACAGCCTGGAAGTTGTCTGTTCCACAGCAGTTGCTGAGTCCTGTCCTGCTCTCTGATCAGTGTGTCTCTGCTCTTTCCAGGTGGACTCTGAGGAGCCAGTTTTTGAGGCAGTGATAAACTGGGTGAAGCACTCCAAAAAAGAGCGGGAAGCGTCGCTGCCAGAACTGCTGCAGTACGTGCGCATGCCGCTGCTCACCCCCCGCTACATCACAGATGTCATCGACACCGAGGTATCAGCAGCCCAGGCCCGTGGACACGGGACACCCGGGAGCCAGTATCTGTGTGTGCTTGCTGTGTTCCCTGGTTTGACTTCTACCAGAACCTGTTAAAAGCTGCTTCCTCTGCTGATGCATTTCGATGCTGACACTGGGGCGGTGTCCCTGCTCAGCTGGAGTGCCCACTGCGTTACTCAGAAGTAGTTTGCTGTGCCAGCAGTTGTGGCATCCAGCTGAGAGGGTGCCCCATCCAGAGCAATTAGTTGTATCCTCATGTGTGTAGCACCTTTGTGTTGGCATCTGTTTGAGTTTCTAACAAGTGCTTCCTGCCTTTGATTGCTAAGTGCCAGCAGGTCTTCTTCACTAGGCTGAAGGCTGCTGGCACGCAGTCCCAGGGAGGCAGTGGCTCCTCAGAAGTCATTTTAGGTGCAGATGACAAGCAGGTACCCTTGAGTGAGGAGGACAGGAGTTGTGTGGGTCCACGGCCAACACACAACTTGGAGCCACATCTCTTGCTGCTGGGAGGGAAACTCAGATGTGGATGAAGATGAGATAGTTGAGCTTTTGGAGTGGAGGTTTAATTCCAAACAAGAATTGGTATTAGCTGCTTTTACAGATGGCCTTCCATAAGGACAGCTCACAGGCTGTTAGGTTGTGCCAGGGCCAAATTGTGTGGAGTCAGATTGTTACAGTGCACCTTGAACTGAAGTTGAAGACGAGGCAAAAGGGACTGGTACCAAAACAATTAGATCTCTTCCAAAACTAGCTGATTGTGGTGTGCACACAGTGCCTTGGCTGTCTTGCTGAACAGATGGCCTCTCCAGGCTGAAGGTGACACACACTGGTGGGACCAGTGTGTCATAGGACAGCATGGAGTGATGATCCTGTGTGTATCATCTGCTCTGAACACCTTGGCCTTCTTGCACAAGCACCAAGAACTTGAAAAAATAAATCTGAACTTATTGCAGCATCACATGGTGCCAAACACTGAGGGGAATGGAACGCTGAGCATTGGGGGAGGTTTGTCCTGGCCCCCACCCTGGTGGTGGGAGAATTGCACAGCATTATGTGGGGAGGAGATGAGTCCATCCTTGGGCTGCAGTGCCCCTCGCTCCTTCTAAAGAAGCCCTCATTGTTTCTGTAGTCTTTTCATAGCTCCATGTCCCATGTGCACAAGGATCAAGCTAATAGATCCAGCAAAACTGCCTCGTTGGTCTGTGCTCCTTGTTTCTTCACTGATGCCAGTTGCATGCTGAGAGTTGATTATGTGCCAGCAGGTCCTTGAGTTCAAGTGCAGTTTCACAGCCAGTCCCCCTACTCAGACATAATTCTACTGGCTTAAATGTATCACAAGTGGCTTTTCCTTGGTTTTCCATTACAGTTATTTTCATTATGGAACCTGCAGTGCCAGACTACGTGAGAACCCAGCTGTATCTTTCCAGCTGTGGTCCAGTCCCAGATTGTCTTTGCCTTTCAGCATTGTAAATGCCATGCAGCATTTACACCACGACACTGGTAGCCACAGCCTGCTTACAAAGTCATTTTCCTGCTGTCTGAACTGACAAGAGTTGGCTTTAGGACAGTTCTTGTGAGTGATCTTAAAATACATTGCATGTACCAGTGACTCATGTTTTTCCTCAGCCTTTTATACGCTGCAGCCTACAGTGCAGAGACCTCGTCGATGAAGCTAAGAAATTTCATCTTCGCCCTGAGCTCCGGAGCCAGATGCAAGGACCCAGGACAAGAGCACGTCTAGGTGAGCCACAAAGGAAAGGACATTGAGAGGCTGTCTGGGGCATTGGCAGGTGTTGTGTCCAGTGCCTTGTAATTGCACTGTGGTGCTTCCAACAGTAACTTAGAGTCATAGAATGTGTTAGGTTGGAATGGACCTTTCAGAAGGGACCTTTCAGTGATGGTCACCTAGTCCAGCCCCCTGCAGTGAGCAGGGACATCCTCACTAGATCGGGTTGCTCAGAGCCCCATCAAACCTGACTTGAGTATCTCCAGGGATGGGGCCTCCCCCACCTCTCTGGGCATCCTGGGCCAGGGATCCACCACCCTCACAGCAAAGAACCTTTTCCTAATACCCAACCTAAACCTCCCCTTTTCTAGTTTAAAACCACCCCCCCTCATCCTGTCACTCCATGCCCTCAGGAACAGCTCTACCCAGCTTTCTAACAGGCACCTTTCAGGGACTGGAAAGGGCTCTAAGGTCTCCTGGGAGCCTTGTCTTCTCCAGGCTGAACAACCCCAACTCCCTCAGGTTTCCTTCATAGGAGAGGTTTTCCAGCCCATGGATCATTTTTGTGGCCTCCTGTGGACATGCTCAAGAAGGTCTGTGTCCTTGTGCTGAGGGCTCCAATGCTGGAGAAGGTTAGGGTCTCACCAGAGCATAGCAGAGGAGCAGAATCCTCTACTCTGGGTCTGCTGGCCACACTTCTGGTGATGCAGCCCAGGACGTATTTGGCCTTCTGGGGCTGTAGATGCACATCAGTGGCTCATGTCCAGCTTTTCATCCATGAGTTCTCCCAAGTCCTTTTCCTCAGGTCTGCTTCCCAGCCCATCATCTCCTGACCTGTATGGCTAACAGAGGACCCTGCACTTGGCATTGTGAAGGGGTTGACTTGACTGTGCTCTCCCTCTTGGCTCCAGGAGCTAATGAAGTCCTGCTTGTGATCGGCGGCTTTGGCAGCCAGCAGTCACCTATCGATGTGGTGGAGAAGTACGACCCGAAGACTCAGGAGTGGAGTTTCTTGCCAGTAAGGGACTGGTTTTGACTACCACTGGGTTGAATGGGCTGTGATCAAACACTGGAATCGTGACATCAGCGACATAACGTTCCTCCATGGGCTGTCCATCGCGTTCTGCTTAGAATTTCTGCCTTAATTTCTTTAGAGCTGCTGAGCTTTACATAGCAAATGCTGAAACTGCTTCATGTTTGCAGACTTGCTAAGTACCCTTTGTATGAGAGGTGGTTGTCATATTTCTAATCAGATGAGCCTACAGGGACCCACATCTTTGTTGTGGGAGTGAGAGCTATCATGTTGCTTATTGAAGGGGTGTTAAGTTTTAAGGTTAGTGATGATAATTGAAATGTCAATAGGAATCGTATAATCAGGCCTGTTTTCAGGCAGGCTGAGTGATCTCTCTGGTTTCATTGTCTTTGAGCATAACAGGAGGTAGGAAAGAAGAGAGAATTCCTGCACTGAGGACTGTTTCTACCCAAATTTAAAATCAGCCCTGTCTGTGTGAAAGGGTGAAATGGCCTCTTCTTTAATATCTCTAATCACAGAGACCCAGTGTCACTCGGTGTCCTTTTCAGAGGACTTTTTAATGCTTCATCAAATATTCCAAGCCTCCAGGATTTCCCATTAGCAGTCTCTGCAGGGAGCTGGTGGGAGGCACACAAGCTCCCAGGATGCCTGAAAGAGTCAGCAGTGGCGTGAGATAAATGACATTTAATACAAAATATTTTAGTGCGTGAGAAGAGAGCGTGGCAGAGACAGAGCGCAGGCAGGGAGGGGAAGGCAGAGCAGTTTAGCCAGGGCTGTACCCTTTCAAAGAGGAGCAGCAAAAGAGGGTGGGAGAGCAATGGTTGGTCACTGAGCATCGTGTCATTTCCTCTCCTTGACCTTGTCGTGTGTCTAACGCTGCAGAGCATCACCCGGAAGAGGCGTTACGTTGCCACCGTGTCCCTGCATGATCGGATCTATGTGATCGGGGGCTATGACGGTCGCTCTCGTCTCAGCTCGGTGGAGTGCTTGGATTACACCTCAGATGAGGATGGTATCTGGTACTCAGTGGCTCCCATGAACGTACGGAGAGGCCTGGCAGGAGCCACCACCCTTGGAGGTATGTCCTGGTCACCCTGCTGACAGGGCAGTGCCCCCCGTTCAGTCTTCGCCCTGAGAAGCTCTGAGCTGGTATGTGTGGAGTGGGATGGCTCCAGGGCAGAGGTGAGTCTGAAATTCTGACTTCTCACCAGTCGGATGTAGAAATGGAAAACTTGCCCATGTATCTGAGAGGAGCTCTGCCTCCATCCTTACAGCATCTGTGCATCAAGGGAAAGGAACTCCGGGAAGAGGAAGGAGGGAGGATTCTTAGGACACACTTGTAAGAAGAAAACTATTTGAATGAGCAAAGCAGAGCATTTCAGCTCACTGATGCTGGCAAGGCAAAGGCCAAGAGGGGATGGGATTGTCTCCAGGAGTGTAACTTGGCATGAGAAGGAAATGGGCAATATAAGAATTGAGGAGAAATGGTTGGTTATAAACTGGCCGGGAAGAATTTGGTGTGGAAATGACAGGAAGATTCCTAGCCATTACAATAGCAGTTACTCTACTGGATAGTCTGTGCTTTAATTATTATACTAGAATAACTTTTTAATAATTAATATTGGTTAAATATTATTCATTTAGATTGATAATCATCTGTTCAAATTAAAATTCTCTTAAAAACACAGTTGCTTTGAAAATGATAGATTTGTGAATTAGGTTACTCAGTATAAGGGCCTGATCTTGGTGATCCAGAAGTGTCTTTTAAATCCTCTTTCCTTTTGCTACCTGTGTGTTCACCACCTTGTAAGTATTGACTTCAGGGAGGTGCTGCCAGGATCAAGTGATAGGCAGGGCTTGGGCAAGGCAGCGTTTAGTGGGTTCTGCAGCATGACACAAATAACTGGTGTGTGTGTGTTCCCTTCATCCACCAGCAAGAAGCACATTGAAGGGCCAGATTTTATATTTGCTTAGTTTGTTGGTGTGGTGGTTTGACCCTGGCTGGAGGCCAGATACCCAGAGTCTCTCTGTCACTCCCCTTTTCAGCTGGACAGGGGAGAAAATAGATATGGAGAGGATTAGAGGTCGAGATCAGGACAGGGAGAGATCATTAGTGTCATGGGCAAAACAGACTCAATAGAGAATAAAGGAAATAAAACTCTAATTTATTAAACTGCACACACAGAGAAACCAGTCAGGTAATGAGAAGTACAAACAGATCTTAAAACACTTTCCCCCACCCTTCTTCGTGAACTTAACTTTATCCATGATTCTCTCCCTTCTCCCCCCTCCTCCAGGTGTCACAGGGGAAGGCAGGAATGGGGGTTTTGTTCAGTTCCTCACGAGTTGTTTTTCCTCTTGGCGAGGGGTTGGGGGCATCCCTGGGTCTGAGCAGGCTGCTGCAGAGAGCTGGGGCAGGGAGCCTGGCTTGGCCTTAGCTTCAAATGCACCCGGATCTGTAGTTGTTACTAAATGTTGCAGTCCATGTGGTAGGCTTGCTCCATCTGTGGGGGTCTTCTTGCTCCATGCACATGCTTGATGCTTGATTTGCTGAGTCTGACCTCTGTGACCTTGCAGACATGATCTGTGTTTGTGACCTTGCAGACATGATCTATGTTTCTGGTGGGTTTGATGGAAGCCGACGTCACACCAGTATGGAACGATACGACCCGAACATTGATCAGTGGAGTATGCTGGGAGACATGCAGACAGCACGGGAGGGAGCAGGGCTTGTGGTAGCCAATGGAGTCATCTACTGCCTCGGTAGGTACCTGCAGGACCTCCAGATGTTCTGCAGATATGTGCTCTTTACAGAAGTGACAGTGCAGGTGCTGTCTGCTCCACACCAGCAGTGTTGGCTCTAGTGCTCCAGAAAGGTGTCCTGAGCTGCACCTGTTCCAGCCCCTGGCTGTAACACTCGTTGCATTTTCAGAGAGGGAAGTTAGACATGAATACAGTTGGAGCACTAGAGGGCAAATCACCCTGAGGACTTCAGCACACTTGTTCTGTAGGACTTCTGCGCCCCAGAAAAGTCAGGGCCAGCACTGTACCCACATTTGTTGCAGCCCTGTTCTTGGGGAGTCACAGATGCTGGATGCTGGTTCATGGGTTGTACTTCTCTCTCTCAGTTGAGAAGCAGCACAATGACATTTCTTAGTATCCTCTTGTGAAACAGGGTGGCCTCACAGTGTCAGCAGCACAGACCCTGAGCCAGCACCAGCCCAGGGAGCCAGCACCAGCCCAGGGAGCCACACATGGAGAGACCATGTCCTCCCAGCACAGCCCTGTGCAGTGCTGGGGCAGAGCTTGCTCCCAGCTGGCTCCAGTCTGGCCCTGCAGGCTGCAGAGATCCTCTTTGTTCTGCCAGCCCCAGCACGCTGAGTCGAGGGCAGTTGCAGCACCGTAGTGGGGAGGAACCAGGTGCCTTGGTGCTCCCTACCCAGAAAACACTTTGTGGCAGTCAGACCCATGGTTTGCTCCTGTGTTCTGTTTCAGGTGGCTATGATGGGCTCAACATACTGAATTCTGTAGAGAGGTATGATCCCCACACTGGACACTGGACAAATGTCACCCCAATGGCCACTAAGCGCTCAGGTAAGAGCCCACAGTGTGTTGAGGGCAAAATGTTCTGTGCTGCACCGAGGAAAACGTCACTTCTGGCTTGTCCTGCTGCCCAGGACTGTCCCCAGTGGGTGGTTTGGCTTGGAGAAGGGATGGGTTTAGGACACACTGACTTAACTCTCCAAGAAAAAGATGAATTTTACGTGCCCGATGTCCCCATCCCGTGCCAAGATACATAGAGAGGAACATGTGGGGGGTTATAGGTTACAGGGAGGAGGTCCTGTGTGAATCCCATAACTAGGAAGAGCACATGGCTTGGAGAAAAGCTAGCAAGGATCAAAGGGAACCCCGTAGCGGGGCAGGGTGGGACAGTGTGCTAAGCTGGCACTTGTCAGCAGCTCAGGACACCTCAAGGGCAGGAGTGCTCAGGCTGTCCCTTGCCTGTGCTCTGGCTCCTGGGGCAGCACTCGGGCAGAGAGAAGCAGTGTCAGAGTCCTAATGACTTGAAACCCAGAGCAGCAACATGAAGTACACACCAAGTGCTCTTAGTTTGTCTCCTGCTTGGTGCCCAGCCTGAGCTTTATGTTTGGTGGCTGTGTCTAGGAGAAAGATAAAATTCAGATACTATGGCCAGAGTCACTTTGTGTCCCGGCTCTCCAAGGAGTTCCTGTGGTGCTTGTGCAGCTCCTGCATACTCAGGTGTCAGCCCTCTGCTCTTGCACTGTGCCTCAGGCTGCCTGTCCCAGGTCTTTGTGGCTGTGCAAGCCAATATCCATGGCCCTGCTCAGACATGTGTGGGTGGGCTGGGTGTGCAGTGCCCCCACCACTTTGAGGTTCTCAGTGGAGAGGTTCTGCAGTGCTCACATGTCTTCTTTCAAAACCCTTTTGAAGTTGTTTCCTCCCTAGTTCTTTCCATAAATGCCCTTTGCAATCAGCCTAGGCAGGATTGTTTCTGTTTGCTCTCTGGTGCAGTGTTCTTGTTTAGGGACAAGTGCTGGTTGTTCAGTTAAAACTGGTCTCTGTTCTAAAAACATACAAGCTTTCTTGTGCCTGCAGTGGCATTCACCAAACCCCCAAGCTTTAAATATTTACTCCTGTGACAGGGCTATTCCTGTTAAGTGTGGGTAGGAAAGTATTTCCCATATGCCAAGAATGGGTTTGATTTAGAAGTTGGTTGTTTTCCACACCCAGGAAGGCCCCACGTACAAACATGTGATAAAATCTGTGGGTTTTCCTGCATCAGAAGCAACATGTGGGACCTGCCCACGGATATCTAGAAAGCTGCAGGGTGAGACAGCTCTCCCCAAGGGGTCTGTGGTGTGCACCAGAGGAGATGGCTTCTGGCAAGACCAAAAGCCAAGAGTTCAAGGGGAAAGTAGGGGTAGTGTCTAGTAGGTCCAAGTCTTTTATAAGAAGCATTTCCCAGGTCCGTGCTAGCTTTCTGCTCCTCAGTGCCACAAGCAAGCAGGAATGTTGTGAGGCTCTTGGCCCTGGCTCAGCTCCTCAGTGTGCCCAACAACATTTTTTGGCCAGAGATTCAGCAGCATTGGGTAAAGTTACAGGTTTTCATCCTTCGTATTTGAGACAGCAACAACAGGAGATGCTGGGTTATGGTGGCTCTGTTGTGGGACATAAAAGCATAAGAAAACATCACTGCAGAGGGGGAATGGTCCTTGTTCAGCTTTCTAGGGGCGAGCCCCTGCTTGGTGCTGACAGTGTTGCTCACAGGTTTAACTGTGCAGCCTTCTCTCTGTGTGGGGTGAGTGCTTCCTTGGGACCTGGGGGTGTTGGTTGACAGCCCCCTAAACATGAGCCAGCAGTGTGCCCAGGTGGCCAAGAGGGCCAATGGCATCCTGGCTTGGATCAGGAACGGTGTGGCCAGCAGGAGCAGGGAGGTGATAATCCCCCTGTATTCTGCACTGGTGAGGCCTCACCTCGAGTACTGGGTCCAGTTTTGGGCCCCTCACTTCAAGAAGGACATTGAGGTTCTGGAGCGTGTCCAGAGAAGGGCAACGAGGATGGTGAAGGCTCTGGAGAACAGGCCCTACGAGGAGGCTGAGGGAGCTGGGGNAGGTTGGATCTTAGGAAGAACTTGTGTCCTGAGAGAGTCCTCAAGCACTGGAACAGGCTGCCCAGGGAGGGGGTTGAGTCCCCATCCCTGGAGGGGTTTAACAGACGGGGAGATGCGGTGCTTGAGGACATGGTCTAAGGGTAGACTTGGTGGTGGTGGGTTAATGGTTGGACTGGATGATCTTAGGGGTCATTTCCAGCCTTAACGATTCCATGATTCCCCAGGGGCTGGCGTGGCTCTGCTGAATGACCATATTTACGTAGTCGGGGGGTTCGATGGATCGGCACATCTCTCCTCTGTGGAAGCCTATAACATCCGCACTGACTCCTGGACAACCGTAACCAGCATGACGACCCCCCGCTGCTATGTGGGGGCCACCGTGCTGCGGGGAAGGCTGTATGCGATCGCTGGGTAAGTGGCTGTCCTGGGCTGGAGAGGGAGATGCCCTGTGCGTCTGCATGCTGGAAGGAGGATGTTCCAGTGGCACAGCCCTGGCTCCTGTGGCCTTTCCTTGCATTTACATATCAAGGTCTGTGGGAGGAGGCAGCCCACCGAGTCACTGTGCCCAAGCCAACATGGCAGCATGATGGTCCAGGGCTGAAACAAGCAGGGAAGCAGCAAAAGGGAGCGTGAGTGGTTTTATTCCAGGCCATTCCTGCTGTACGACCTCCCAAGAAAGAGCTCTGAATGCCTCAACCTCTTCCTTCAGCAGCATCCCTGATCTGTAGCTTTCTGCCCTTGCAGGTACGATGGCAACTCGCTGCTGAGCAGCATTGAGTGCTACGATCCCATCATTGACAACTGGGAAGTGGTAACCTCCCTGGGGATGCAGCGCTGTGACGCCGGGGTCTGCGTCCTTCGGGAGAAGTGATCTGGAGGAGGCTGCAACGAAGAACATCCTAAAATGTCTCGGATGGAGGAAGAGTCCCAAGTGATTTGCAGTGACTGTTCCTGAGAGCTGTGGATGCTGTGAAAATAGGCACCAGAACAGCAGCTTTCTGTGCTGCTTTTGATAGAGCATGTGCATAAACGTGTTATCTCAGCAGTCATTTGAAATCGGGGGCTCTGTGTGAAGCTGGAGAAAAGGTGGTGAAGTGGGTCAGGAGAAGCTCCATTCTCTGCTGTTCCTGTGGCTCAGTCTATCGGCAGAGCAGAGATACCGCAGCCTTGGCATCAACCAGCCTGGTGAATGCTTCCAAGGACATGTACATACAACTGGGTGGTCTTCAGCCGCTGCAGGACCACGCAGATCCTTTTGGTTGTTCTCAGCCATGTGGATGTGTGAGGGTGAATCCAGCTGCTCTTCTGTTCCAGCTTCAAATCATCTTGTACATACTGAATGTTTAAACATGTTCCTCAAGCGCACGTCAGTGCAGAGCCAAATTGAGTGAGCATGTGTAAGGGGGTCCTGCACTGTAGCTTCATCTGCAGGTTCCTCCCAGGTCTGCACACAAAAGGAGTCGTGGATTAAAGCTGTCAACTACTGAGACCCAAAGGCCCGAGGCCGCAGGGGAAAACACTCATTGCCCCGTGTAGAAGTAGGTCTGCAACGTTTGTCCTCTAATCAGGGGCTCAGCAAGGTTTGTCACATCATATTGCCCTCAAAAACCTTGATAGACCCAGCTGCAAAGTGCTGCAGGCTTTCTGGCAGCAGGAGCCTTGCTGTGATGTGGCAGTGCCTGTGCTGCCACCCCTGTGGGGAGGCCACCTTGCAGAGGCTGAGGGCCTGGAAGCAGAGGCACAAATTGCCCCCGTCCATGTAGATCGTACTGGTGAGCGACTGGGAGCCCTCTGTCCAGCGCACCCACATCAGTCACCCTTTCAGTCAAGTTCCTTGTGTTGATTTTTCTTTTCTCTCAGACTTTTCTGCCTCCGGGGCCGTTTTGGAGTGACATCCCGGCTGCCATTTTGCCCTTTGTTCTCGGCTGTTTATCCCCCTGCCTCTCCACCCCCTCTTCCACTAGCTATCCTCCGCCTGCCCCATGGACCCCAAGTGAGAGCTTCATCGCTGGCTCACTAGAGCACTCTCCTCAGCATGTGTCCTGCCTTGCTGTGTTTGTGGGAGCACAGGCTCTCCCCCGCCATCAGCTTGGCCCCCTGGGCTCTGTGTAGCGCTGCTCGTTGAGCTTACTGCTGACTCCTTGCTTGGGGGACAGGGTGGGATCAGGGACGTGGTAGCATGACTTAATTATGCACTTTCAGCCAACGCTCTGACCTTTGGTGTTTGTTTCTATCACACAAGTGTTCTGTGGTTTCGTTTCCTATGTTTATTTTTTAATGAAAATTTAAGGAATAAAATATTTCCTGAGCCAGTGGGAATTTGGCTTCTGTTTTCTCTCCTGCAGACCTTTGTCTGACTGCTGAGGGGGGCCGTTAACGTACCAGCCAGCCCCAGGAGCCTTCAGTTGTGCCTCTGCCCTGCAGCTTCGAGGTGGTGGTAAAAACCAGCTGCTCCAGCTTCTGAAATCCACGGCACAAAAACCTGGTCAGACCTGGCTCGATGAGGCTGAATTTATTGCAAGATCTGCTCAGGTGTTGCAGCAGAGATGAGGAAAAGACTGTGACAATGCTGTTATAATAGAGCAGTTGCAAAAAATAGCAGCTCCTTTGTCCCCCATGGAAATAGGGGGTGGAGACCAGTGTTAATTCAGCTGTTGATGGTGTAGCTGCAAAATACCTCTCCAAAACCTTGATTTCAGGACAAACTGCAGTGTCCTGCCCGAGCATCCTCGGAGGACTGAACGTGCTCCCCACCGCAGACCCGTGAGCTGTCGCTCAGACTCCAGGCAGCCGCTCCTGACCCACCTCCCCCGGGATGAACAATCCTGGCTCTTCAGCCCGTGGGAAGCGTGTGAGGAACCAAAACCGGGCGGCGTTTGGAGAGCACAGCGTTCCTGAGGGAGCACTCAAGGGGATTTTACACATGGAGCTGCCTTTGGCCAGGCACAAATATCCAGGGCTGGACAGACGGTTGGATTCGGTGATCTTGAGGGTCTTTTCCAACTCAAAGCACCCCATGGTTCTAAACGCTGCCCTGGTCCTCACCGGGCCGCAGGATCAAGCCGCGATCGCCTTGAGGGTGGCGAGAGGGTGACGGGGACCTGAGCTGAGGCGCCGGCGGCTCCNACCGTGCCCGCAGTGCGCAGGCGCAGAGCGCTGCCTGACGCCACCTCCCTGAGCCCGCCCCCGGGCGGTGGCGGCACGCAACGCGCCTGCGCGGCCATGGCGGCGGCCTGTGCTGAGATGGAGCCGACGGCGGCGCCTCCTTCTTCTCCTCC